>VDFB02299197.1:0-67564 GCA_007258455.2 Sequoia sempervirens | reverse complement strand
GAATGTCTTGGAAGAGTCAGTCGTGCATGCTATTATATCATCTATAGTGTGGATGAATGCCATCATCCTTTCTGACCTGCATGGAATTGATTTGGTACCTACCAAAACTGATTTGTGAAAATATTTGGCGTTTAGGTCCTCTTGTTTTACCCACTGGCCCTCTGACCTGATTTCAGTAGTTCTCCTTTTTAAGTATATTGGCTAGGCTTTGAATAAGAGATTACCATGGCATGCAAGAAGCCATTTTCCCTTATTGGTTTCTTCTGGGAAAAAATATTTCCAAATTCTTTCTTGCTCCAGCATTTCACTTTGCATTTTAGATGCTGCAGTTTCGCCATGAACTAGTATGTTCATGCCTTTGAATGTTATTTTGTTTTTGAATGTTTGTTAGTGCCTATATATATTGGCACATTTAAATTTAATTTGTTACATTTATGCTCGTTTATATTGCATGCAATTTGTGAATATTTTGATTCTGGGAAAATCCATTTTTAATGTATAATTCCTTCTTAAATGTTTGATTTTATTTATATTGAAACAAACATTGAGAATTCTCCTTCTTTACATGGTTAGATTAAATGCAAAAGAGTTGTTATTTTCCATCTAGAGTTTTGGTGAAGTTTACCATCAAGCCATGTGCAGGTACAACTTTGGTGCAGCAACATGGTCATGGAAGAAGAGCGCACTTTTATAGGAAAATGGGATGTTCGCTCTGCAGTTGCATCCTCATCACATTTGTATGGACCAGAAAATATGGACAGAAACGGCAATGCTCCTCGGCATTTGATGTTTAATTTTCGAAATCCTGTGAAATGTCGAATTATATGGATGAAGCTTAGTCTTCGGAGATCCGGATCATCATCAGTTGGTTCTATACAACCAAATTTTGATCTGTTATCTCTTGAAGGAAGCACTTCCTTGCCACCAAGTCGAAGATCCTCCTTTGGAGGCCAAGTTGCAGTAGCCCCATACATTCACGCAAAAAGAATTCTAGTGGTGGGAAAGCATCTACGAGATGATTTGAGATCTGATGCCTCACTCCAGTCCTCAGAAAAGATAAGGTTGAGGAGTCTGATAGAAAGACCTTCCCAACACAGTCGCTTCAAAGTATGTGTGCTGTTATTGTTCTGTTTCACTGCTTATTTGTTTTATATCCTCTTTCTTGAAGAAAACCTAAATTCTTGTCTATTTATGATTCAGGTTCAAATTGAAGCTGAAAGGCTGTGTGATGGTGATCGTGTGTTGGAACAATACGTATCTCAAATGGCTCCTACTGTAGCTGGTTTCCGATTGGATGCTCTATGTGTTGTTAAACCTTTTAAAAATCATTCCCCTATTTGTTCAGAGAAAAATTATATCGGAAACTTTCTCAACTCTGTGGAATCTGTGCTAACCAATCCACCCGTGCTATTTATTCATGTGTCAGCTCTGCAGGTAAGGGCAATTATATGAGAAATTTTATTCCATAACTTTAGGTGCTTTTTCCTTGTCAAGTGAGCCTTCTTGAGATTCTTTTCCTTATAAAATGAACATGCTTGAGGTTTTTTTAACTTGTGAAGTGAACCAGCTTGTGCAAGCCTGTGTATTATTTGTTCTTATATGGATTCCCTTCTGTTAACATATATCTCACTCGTTGGTCTGATAAATAATAGGACATTTGCAAATAAGCTCTTCAAAATGGAATATGAAACATTTTATAATAGAGGGATATTGCACTAAAATAGAGATTGTGCATCACAAAGTACAAAAATGGGAACAAACCATATAAATTAGGTTAAGATCCCTTACGATAGATATTGTTACTACCATTTTTTTCTCGCATGGTGGATATCATGATTTCAAAGGATAGACTATAAAATATCATGTAAAGCACTATTTCAAGTGAATCCTTGACCCTGATTGATTTTATTTTGGAGAAAGTTTCTCCTGATGCTGCTTTCTATGCTTTTAGTCTCCCTTAGTAGGCATTTTCTGTAGCACATTTGTAAGCTTTGCTTATAATCTGTGATAAGATTGATGTAACACACCCCAAAAGTGGCCAGAATTCTTTTACTTAATTTAACAATAATAGATTACATATCCCATACTATGCATGTCATTAACCATAAGAATAAATAAGTACATCTCATTACAATAAAAGTCTCGGAAGTACTTATCTTGTACTAACAATGAAGATAACATCATTACATAATCAAGATGCACAAGGGGTCAAATACTACAATCCTCAATGATAATGAATACAATAGGCCATGTGGCCAACTGTCACATAAACAAAGTGGTCATATAGAATGTACATCATAAATATATCCAAAGGAATCCAAACTCAACTCTGCAAGTTAATCTCTTCAAGCTCTAATTGCCAATGGGGAAAGCATTGAACCTGCCATTAGAGGAAGTCCTTTTCCTCCCCATCCATCAATCAAGGCAAAGAAGTATCTATCCATAATCCAGTAGTGTGACATATTGGACACTAGTGATGATCTTGATTAATTCATCCTTTTATTAACACATAAGAAACCATAAACCCAAACCACTCAATCACATGGAATCAAGTTCACAACAGACACTCACAACAACATACACATGGCAAACAATCATTCCAAGACAATCAAGATCACACAACACTTCACAACATATCATCTCAACACCAATGGCAATTACACATATGACCCAAATACATAAAATGGGCCAACTATAACAATCCTTAGATTTCACAAGACTTACAATATATCCAAGACCATATGCAACATTCAAATCAACTACTAGTCGCATCCCATACTTAGAAAGCTCTTGTCATTTGATGCCATGTGTCTTGTTAAGAAACACATGCTCGACACTTCTACTAACCATGTAGACCAACTCCAACATAAATAAAAGAAATGCATTCTTACAAGACATATAAGAATACATGAATACACATCAAACCTAAGTTACTGGGTCATTTCTGGGTTCAGGTTCGGGTACGAGGGTTCGGTACGTGGATTTAGTCAAAAAAAATTTGGGGATTGGGTTCCTTTTGTGTTCGTCAATACAAAAACATATAAAAATCAGAAATATATACATATTTTCAGTAGTAATTAAGTTCAAAATACACCACCACTTTCATAGTCAAATATTAAAATATTAGTGATACTCAAATGTCATGATATAATCATAAAAGTACTAACTAACTACATAAGCTAACTAAAGAATTAAAGAACATAAGGAAAGGAGGGGTCTGCAACTGAATGTTTCCAAAAATCAGGCTTACATCTCCTCAAGCTTTTCTTTTTCACTATCAAATTTAGCCTTCTCAACTACAGTTGCATCCTGGTACTGTTGATACTCAGAAACCAAGTCATTGCCTCTTTGAACTCCATTCTGTCCATACCCTCATTGGTGTACCAATGAGGAAAGTCTTTGACCTGAACAAAAGACTGAACTGTTTGCTCACATTCCTAAACATTTCCCGAATGGAGGTTGAGTTCTCAATGAAGCTTGAAGCCATGGACAGGCTCCTTGGGGAAATGCCATAGAAACTGGACTTGCCATTGTTCGGTGATCAATGCCTGAACATGGCCTAGGCAGTCAGGTAGCAGCTATGATGAGGATCTCTTGCACATATTATGTTCTTGTTTGTTGGGTAAGCTTAGGGCTCTTTATTGTTGGGACTTGGGATCCACAGGAGGTGAGGGGGGAACATCCAACTATTAAGAAGTGTAGACAAGAGAACAGATTTAGTGGCAGTTTTCTCAGATTCGAGCTTGAGCTCAGCTAGCTGATGAACTGGCGACAGCAGGACGCCATGTTCATAGTGATTGAGTTCAGGTGTGTTCTAATCTTCAATTGCATGAAACTAACCGCATAAAAAGACATCAGTTCAAAACCTAAATCTTATGCCATTATTTATCCTTTTATAAGTATAAAAACGAATCCACAGACAAGGTTTCGTCCCTGTTCGTTTCCACAGAGGAAAATTCATTTCCTGGACGTATTTGCATCGTTTCGGACCCGTATCTCGTTTTCGTATCGAATCGTACCCGTACCAGGGGTCAGAATAGGGTGTACCAGTAACTTAGCATCAAACAATCAAACACGAATACATAATCTACTTCAATCAAGAATAGACACAAACATGAATATACATAAATACAAGACACACATTAGCACGAACATATGACAACATAAATATAGGATAATCATGACATAGACTCAATGTCCCTGGAATCCATCAAGGCCCATCTCTCAATTGTTTATTGTAACTAAGTACCACTACCTCACTTAAGATAAGAAGGTTAACTATACCAACCATAGAGCATGCTACCACAAGGTAGAACAACATCCATGCCAATAGGCCACATGGATTAATCAACAAAGAATCTCTTAGCAACTAGAGATGGAAGGTGGTCAATAAATGCATAATACAAGTTATGGACCTCTCTGTTGATGAGAGCACTAGAGCTTAAATGTGATGTGGTGTCTATAGTGAGAAAAGTGAAATATGCTGACCAAATTTTTTCTTGATTTTAATGGCAATTACAAGCAACATGCACCCGTTAAGGTTAGCTCCAAACCCAAATGATGCGGTAAGTAACTCTAACCAAGAATGCGCCCTAAAACCACTAAAGGAAGAGGGGCGGGCATATGGTCAGAGGATCCCTAGGATCTAAAACTGAACAACTGGAATTGTTTACAACTGGAAGTATAAAATAAACTCAATGCCAAGAATGTGCACACAAGATCCCATTGAAGGCGAGGTGCTAACATATGGCGGAGTACTTATTACAAACTAAAATAAACTTAGGCAGATAACTAGCCATGGAAGTTTTTCAAACTAAACTAATTCATCCGCTGCGGCGGGCATCCACTCTTGAGTGGAATTCTCCACTTTAAAAGTGGGTACAATGAGAGTTACAAAGTTAATTCTCCACACTGGCGGTAAACCATCCAAGGGTAATTAATGTTTGCTTTAGAAATTACAAGTAAATGTAGCAATAACAAATGGTTGGATTAGTACTACTAATGCACAACCTTACAATAAAAAAAACTCTGCAATTTTCTAGTATTACAATGATAGAACAATGCCAATATTTGAAGAATGATTCACTCAAATTACAAAGCTCTCAAACACTGAAAATGAAGCAAAAATCTGATTCTTATGAAGTCTGATATTAAAAACCAGCAAACTGAAACTGTAAACCAGCAACTTGTGAATCAATGCAATGCTCATAACTTTATCAATTTATCTCCGAATTGAGTGAAATCAATTGCAATGAACCTCTGGAGGATAGGCACCCATGTCATGATGACAAAACAGCTTCAAAAAGCAACGATTAATTTAATTGCACAATTCCCAATGCTCCCAAAATGGTACGGCCCTTAGCAAGGGCGATTTTGCAAGAATAAATCACAATCTTCAAATTAAAATCTGAAAATTGCTAGTAAGGGTGGCCATCACCTTAGGAATGTGATTGTTGAATACCCACAACAAAATTAAAATCATACAAGAAGCTGGAAATAAAATCGACCTTCAGCTGTGTAGGAACCAGCAACTTAAAAATCTGGAAATCACACCAAAATTCACCACTTTGAAGCTCTATCTGCTAGTCTGATTTGAGAAGCAACAATTTAGCCAACTAGGTGTTATCTCTCAAACACGAAATTGGTCAAGAGGCTAAGAGGTAAGCATTCCTCGAAGCTAAAAACACAATGTCATTTCGACAGCATAACAATAGCATAAGTTCATGGATACCAAATGCTGGAGCAAACTTCTCTTTTAAAGAAAATGAGATGACTCTTCAATTTTCCCTCAAGGCATGCCAAAAGCCACATTAGAGACTTTTCAAATTTCAAGAATTTTTAATTCTTCCTCAAGGGTGGCGTCCCATTTCAAGGCAACAAGAATTTTAGAAAAATATTAAACAATTAATTCCATGAGGCGTACCCCCTTCAATGCCCTCTTTAAAAACAACTTGAAGTTCTTTCTCTAGGCCAAGGGGTCAACAATGAAACATAACATTAAGTACCTTGTGCTAAATAATTGCCATGAACTTCTGCATTTTGAAAGCTACACCAAAAATACCAACTGCTCCAACAAGAATAAGAACATACTGAAGCACTGCTAACATGACTACTACCAAAAATAGTGTTTACTAAAAATAGTAAACACCTAGAAATGCCACAAAACCTCCAAGCAAAGAAACCCTGATTTCACTTCAATCAAGCCTACGGGTCTTTGGAATAGGCTGATGAACAACTGAGTTGATTATTGATGAGAAGGGGACATTACAGTCCGCCCTCCTCAAGATTGCTTGTCTTCAAGCAAATGTAAAGTTGAATGCTGCAAAATATGTTCACCTTCTGATGTTGCATCTTCAATAGGCAAGTTCCTCGATCTAACCAAGTACTCCTTGATTGCTCTTCTCCTTAAGGAGCGCTCTCTAGTGTCAAAAATTTCCTCTGGAATCAACACCAACTGCCCTTCTTCATCTAGTGGAGGTAACTTTGAAGTAGCTACCACATTGTGCCCAAGCGCCTTCTTGAGGTGTGACACATGAAAAATGTTGTGAACTTTGCTATCAGCTAGAAGCTCTAGCTCATGTGCCACTTCACCAATCCTTTTGGTGACTTTAAATGGACCATAAAAATGTGGCTTTAGCTTCTTTGTACCACTCTTCTTGAGCAAAGACTACCTATAAGGCTGGAGTTTCAAGTAAACCATGTCTCCCACTTCAAAAGACCGCTCAACACGTTGTTGATCAGCGTATAACTTCTGCTGATTTTGAGCTTGTTGCAGATTTTCCTTTAATGATTTCAAGATGTCTTGGCTTTGCTGAAGCATATCCTTTGCTTGGGGAGCTCTACTATCACCAAACACCAAATCTACAAAGTTAGGAGCATCATAACCATAAAGAGCCATAAAAGGAGACATCTTAATTGACATATGATAGGAAGAGTTATAACAATACTCTCCCAAATGAAGCCACTTAGCCCAAGCTCTTTGCTACCCCGAAACATAATTTCGGAGGTAGCCTTCTAACCACTTATTGAAAATATCAGATTGCCCATCCGTTTGCGGGTGATAACTAGTGCTTGGAGTGAGCATTGTACCACTCAACCTGAAGATCTCCTACCAAAAAGCACTTAGGAACTTGCTATCCCTATCACTGACAATGGTTTTAGGCAAACCATGCAAATGGAAAACTTCTCTAAAAAATAATTCAGCCACTTGAGCCGCTATAAATGAAGTTGTGATAGCATAAAAATGTGAAAATTTAGTCAATCTATCTACCACAACAAAAATACAATCTCGCCCTTGCACCTTTGGTAACCCTGTGATGAAATACATTGCAATACTCTCCCACTTTTGATTCAAAATTGGCAAGGGCTGCAATAAACCAACTGGAAAAGAGTGTTCATTTTTATTCATTTGACAAATAGAACACTCTCTTATGTAATTCATGACCTCTTCTTTCATCCCTTTCCAAGCAAACCTTTCTCTAATCTGCTTATAAGTCTTAAACATGCCTTGATGACCAGCAAGAGGGACATCATGAAAAGATTGTAGAATCTTCTTTTTAAGCTTAGATTCAGGTACTAAAAAGATCCTACCCTTATAGAGAATCAACCCATCAACCAACTTATACCTTTCATCATCCAAACGACCTTCTACAATGCTGGTTGCAAACTGATTTTTAACATAATCAGCAGCAATTAACTCCTTCCAATCTGCTGAAATCTCACAAAGTGACTGCACATGGGGTCTTCTTGAAAGAGCATCAACCACTATGTTATTTTTCAAAGTCATAAGCTTGGAGCTTACCCACTTCTGTTGTCTTTCATTTAAATTATTTTGGTGCATAAAATGTTTAAGACTGTTATGATCAATCTTAACAACAAATTTACTCCCCACCAAATATTGATGAAACTTAGACAATGCGTGCATAATAGCAAGCATTTTTTTGTCATATATTGAGTAAGATTTTTCTGCTCCTTTCAACTTTTTGCTCTCAAAGACAATGGGGTGCTTGTCTTGCATGAGAACAACTCCAACTCCCTCACCTGAAGCATCACACTGCAACTCAAAGGGCTTTGTGAAATCCAGTAGGGCCAACATTGGACATGAGCTCATTATGTGTTTGAACTTGTCGAAGACTCCTTGTGCCTTATCTGTCCATAGGAAAGCTCCTTTCTTTGTAAGATCTGTAAGGGGGGCAGCCATGTGAGAATATCCCTTGACAAACCTTCTGTAGAATCCACACAAACCCAAAAATCCTCTCAAGTGAGAAATATTCTTTGGAGGTGGCCAATTAATGATGGCTTTAATTTTCTCAGGATCAACTTTGACACCCTTAGCACTAATGATGTTGCCGAGATACAGTAACTCCATCATCCCGAATTCACACTTTGATTCTTTGGCAAACAAGCATTTCGCCTCCAATATGCTAAGCACTTCTTCTAAGTGCTTAAGGTGCTCTTCTCAAGACTTACTGAAGATGAGAATATCGTCGAAGAAGATGAGCACGAACTTCCTCAACTGTTGTCTAAAAATCTTGTTCATACAAGATTGGAATGTAGCTGGAGTATTTGTCAAACCAAATGGCATGACAAGAAATTCAAAATGCCCAAAATGGCATCTAAAAGTTGTCTTCTCTATATCCGCCTCCCTCATCCTGATTTGATGGTAGCCCGAACGAAGATCAATCTTTGAGAAAAACACAGCCCCATGGAGCTCATCAATAAGCTCATCTATCATAGGAATAGGATATCTATTCTTGATGGTTTTCTGATTTAATGCGCTGTAGTCAACACACATACACATTGTTCCATCTTTCTTTTCTACCAACACCACTGTTGAAGCAAAAGGGCTTTTGCTTGGCCGAATAAAACCCATCTCCAAAAGCTCTTTGATGGCTTTCTCAATTTCATCTTTATGCTTCTTGGGATAACGGTAAGGCGTGGTGATGATGGGCTTTGCTCCTACTTCAATCACATGCTCAAAACCTCTTTCAGGAGGTCTCCCAGGAGGTAGGCTATCAAATACTTTACTCTTCTTGGTAAGTAAGGCTTGGATATCAGGGTGATATTGCCTCTTCTCTTCCACTGGATCAGCTGGTAGGACCATACACTCTGCTGCCCATTCAACTTGATCATAATGGATCAGCCTTTCCATTCTTTTCAAAGAAACTATTCGAGGCCCCCCATT
This sequence comes from Sequoia sempervirens, assembly GCA_007258455.2. Classification (NCBI taxonomy): domain Eukaryota; kingdom Viridiplantae; phylum Streptophyta; class Pinopsida; order Cupressales; family Cupressaceae; genus Sequoia; species Sequoia sempervirens. The sequence continues at coordinate 58,380 of VDFB02299197.1, read as the reverse complement.
AGACATCCCTCTTAAAACAACATTCTTTCCTTTTGACTGAAATTTCAGCTCCATAGTTTGCAAATTCAATGTGATCTCACCAAGAGATCATAGCCATTGTATACCTAACACAACATCTGTAGCTTCAATTCCAACCACATAAAAATCATCTTTCACCTCATAATTTCCTAATTGCATAGAAAGGTTAGGAATCTTTCTTGTGCAAGACATGGTAAAACCATCTGCAACCATTACCTTGAAGCCTTCAAATTCTTCAGTCTTCAAACCTCTTTTGGCTACTAATCCTTCATCAATAAAATTATGAGTTGCTCCTGTGTCAATTAGGACAACAATCCTTTGCGAGCCAACCACTCCATGAACTCGAAAGGATTCATTCTTTTGAAAACTTGAGAGTTGTGCAAAAGCACTACCATCTCCATCATCTTTAGGCTTCATTTCTGGGGCTTCTTCACCATCATTGCTTGTTGATTCATATTGCTGATCAGACGAATCAGATTCAGAATAACCTTCCATATGCTGTGCTTTGCCTCTTCCATAGCAACGGTGAACCTTAACCCAAGGCTCACGACAAGTGTAGCAAACACCATCTTTTCTAAGTTGTTCTCGGAGTTCTTCTAACATCTTTGGTGGAAACTTCTTTGGCAGATTTGAAGAATGTTTTTTATCCTTCTTATGACTAAAAGTTTTTGAATGAAACTTTGGCCTTGGGGCTGCCAACTCTATGCTCCTAGCCTTTTTGATGGCTTCATCTAAAGGAGGTGGATCAAAGGCTTTGACCCATCCCTTCAAAGGTTCCATTAATCCTTCAGAAAATAGGACCACAAGTCTTCTCTCAGTAATGTTAGGCACCATTACTGATAATCTCTGAAAATCAGCCACATAACTTTCTAAAGATCCTTGTTGCTTCAGCTGCGCTAATTCACAGAATCTTACTTCAGGATCCTTAGTATCAAACCTTTCAATCAGCTTGTTGGTAAATCCTTCATAGGTGTTGATGAGGTTATGGCCAAGAGTGACCAAACTGTGATACCACCATTCGTGGGCAACTCTGTCCAAGTGCAATGTGACAAATTTAATTGCATCTCCCTCCAGCATTGGTCTGAGTGAAAGATAGTTATCCAATTTCTGCATCCATGACCTAGCTGTACACTTATTACTACCATCAAAATGGTCCAAGGGTATCTTTCCCAAAGCTTGTTGAAAATCAGTTCTAGGCATCATAGGAGGGCGTTGCTCATTCCTTCCACCATTTCTCCTACTCCTTTGATTCATGTATTGATCAAAGGTCCAAGCATCTCTCATATCAGGGGGTAAGGAAGCATACTCCATATAAGCTTGTCATGCATCATCAGCAAAAGGTGTTGCAACTTCAACTGGTTGTTGCTCTTCCCTTGGAGTGAAGGTAGGAAAGAGAGGCCTAGCGGAAGATCCACTAGTAGTTGCAATGTGCTGTCCCACAATCCTATCTCTTCTATTTACCTCAGGACTGTTGTTGTTGTTATCTCCATTAACTCCACTGTTTTCACCAGTATGATTATTTTTGGGCTGAATGATATTATGTGCTGCTTGCTGATCCAACTTTGACAATAATCGGGACATCATGTCAATCATCCTGTCAAACTTTTTTTCCATTCTTGCCTCCTTTTCTTCATAAGCTTGCCTAAGACTTTCTGACATATTTTCAACTGTTTTCCCACTCTCTTCCATTGCTTTACCAGTTTCTCTTAGAGCTTCTGAAAATGTCTCTGCTTCTGGAACTTCTAGAAACTAATGTTGAGTTCTGGCCTGACTTCTGGTGAAAGGTCTGGTTTCTCTTGTACTCATAGACAACTGACTGCTGGAAGTCACAAGACGACAGGGTCTTCTGCTCTGATACCATTGAAATATGCCGACCAAATTTTTTCTTGATTTTAATGGCAATTACAAGCAACATGCACCCGTTAAGGTTAGCTCCAAACCCAAACGATGCGGTAAGTAACTCTAACCAAGAATGCGCCTTAAAACCACTAAAGGAAGAGGGGTGGGCATATGTTCAGAGGATCCCTAGGATTTAAAACTCAACAACTGGAATTGCTTACAACTGGAAGTATAAAATAAACTCAACGCTAAGAATGTGCACACAAGATCCCATTGAAGGCGAGGTGCTAACATATGGCGGAGTACTTATTACAAACTAAAATAAACTTAGGCGGATAACCAGCCATGGAAGTTTTTCAACTAAACTAATTCATCCGCTGTGCCGGTTATCCACTCTTGAGTGGGAATTCTCCACTTTAAAAGTGGGTACAATGAGAGTTACAAAGTTAATTCTCCACACTGGCGGTAAACCATCCAGGGGTAATTAATGTTTGCTTTAGAAATTACAAGTAAATATAGCAATAACAAATGGTTGGATTAGTACTACTAATGCACAACCTTACAATAAAAAAAACTTTGCAATTTACTAGTATTACAATGATAGAACAATGCCAATATGTGAAGAATGATTCACCCAAATTACAAAGCTCTCAAACACTAAAAATGAAGCAAAAATCTGATTCTTTTGAAGTCTGATATTAAAAACCAGCAAACTAAGACTGTAAACTAGCAACTTGTGAATCAATGAAATGCTCATAACTTTATCAATTTACCTCCGAATTGAGTGAAATCAATTGCAATGAACCTCTGGAGGATAGGCACCCATGTCATGATGACAAAACAGCTTCAAAAAGAAGCCATTAATTTAATTGCACAATTCCCAATGCTCCCAAAATGGTTCGGCCCTTAGCAAGGGCGATTTTGCAAGAATAAATCACAATCTTCAAATTAAAATCTGAAAATTGCTAGTAAGGGTGGCCATCACCTTAGGAATGTGATTGTTGAATACCCACAACAAAATTAAAATCATACAAGAAGCTGGAAATAAAATCGACCTTCAGCTGTGTAGGAACCAGCAACTTAAAAATCTGGAAATCACACCAAAATTCACCACTTTGAAGCTCTATTTGCTAGTCTGATTTGAGAAGCAGCAATTTAGTCGACCAAGTGTTATCTCTCAAACACGAAATTGGTCAAGAGGCTAGGAGGTAAGCATTCTTCGAAGCTGAAAACACAATGTCATTTCAACAGCATAACAATAGCATAAGTTCATGGATACCAAATGCTGGAGCAATCTTCTCTTTTAAAGAAAATGAGATGACTCTTTAGTTTTCCCTCAAGGCACGCCAAAAGCCACATTAGAGACTTTTCAAATTTCAAGAATTTTTAATTCTTCCTCAAGGGTGGCGTCCCATTTCAAGGCAACAAGAATTTTAGAAAAATATTAAACAATTAATTCCATGAGGCATACCCCCTTCAATGAACCTCTTTAAAAACAACTTAAAGTTATCTCTCTAGGCCAAGGGGTCAACAATGAAACATAACATTAAGTACCTTGTGCTAAATAATTGCCATGAACTTCTGCATTTTGAAAGGTACACCAAAAATACCAACTACTCCAACAAGAATAAGAACATACTGAAGCACTGCTAACATGACCATTGCCAAAAATAGTAAGCACCTAGAAATGCCACAAAACCTCCAAGGAAAGAAACCCTTATTTCACTTCAATCAAGCCTACGGGTCTCCGAAATAGGCTGATGAACAACTGAGCTGATTTACTGATGAGAAGGGGACATTACAAAAAGCAGCTCAAAATTATGACCAACTTACTTAAGGGGATGATGTCTTCAAATGTGTTGGGACCGAAGTAGAGAAGATGATACTCGGATGTATCCATCCAAGATGAGGACATCCAACCACTCCTACTCTTACGATCCTATAACTTCTAAGGGAAGCTAAGATATCAAACCATCCTAGCCCATAGAACAATTAAGTGTTGAGAAGCACAAGATAAATCCTATCAAGTTATCAACCACTTACTAACATGCCAACCTTACAACCAAATAGGTTCAGTTCCCCAAGGAGATAATACAACACCATCTCGAGTTGGATTTACATAAATATAATCAAGATAATCTCATCCTACACATATAGTCAAAGAAAGCATTATACAACATAATATGTTGACTCTAGACCATTCATATAGTCATATAGACCTTGTAGAACTATGTGCAACTTTCATAATTCTTTGATAAGTTAGATACCAACACACTTCAAGGATACCAACACACTTCAAGGACTACAATACACTTTTTGGACACTAGAGCAACTTTAGGACATCAATGCACTTCTTGGACACTAGCACTCTTGCATTGTAGTCCTCTAGTTGTGCTCTTGTCCTAGTTAGGAATTTACTAAAATTCACTTCCTAGATCAAAAGTATAGTCCTTTCTAAGGGAATTTCGATATTGAACTCATAAACCTGACAATAAACAAAACAAGATTACTAGGGGTTTGTAAACGCAATTTCCCACATGCTCTTAATCTTAGGTTTGACAGAATGTTTCTACACAATTTCAAGGTCATGATCAACCATACAATTCAATCAAGCACCTAGTTCAGACTCATTTAATAGACTTCTTTAGTTCATTAGCTAACACCCACGTTTTCAATTCAACATCACTCGTAATAAGTAAATTATCATTCAATCAATTCCATAACAAAATGATACAATTAGTAGATTCAGAAACAACTCATTGAACAAAGATCCTTCATAAGATCTAAGTCTTGTTTCCTTGAAAAACTACAACTAGGTTGATCATACTTCCTCCTTTATTCTTCACATAGATATCCATACAAACCATTTTCACATACACGTTCACAATACATCATTCAAGCACTCAAAATACACATAGAATACAAGCACATCATATAAGACAAGATCTCAACAAACAATAACACTCATACAAACAACACCATGAAATGACTCCACAATTATGACACGACTTAGAAAATATTGAAAAATCAAATATGAGTTTTTTCTAATTTTTTAATATTGAAATTTAATATAATTAAAGATAAGAAATCCTCTTATCTCTCTTTATTTTCAAAATGAAATAAATATAATTATCTATTTCCAAATTCTAATGATGATCTTGCACATTCAAATCAATCTTATGTAAAATAACTAAAATTGCTAAGTCACTTTATTTCTTTTTCTAAAAGATATTAGAAATTGCCAAGAATTAGATATTTGAATAAAAAAATTCCTAGCATCAATTAAATAATTCAACACCATAATTATTTATTTTTAATTAGTTGACCATCTTAATTTAATTAATTTTTTATTTATTGCCCACAACATTGGATCATTCTAGGACACTTTAATCCTAGGGCCTAGTTTGCCATCCCTAGTACTTGCATGTGTCACACCAAAATAATCTCACCACAAAATCCTTAGTGGCATTGTTAGACAACAACAACAATAATAATCATCTCCATTAAAATAATTAACCATGTTAATTAACCAAAAACATTGCAACTGCACATTATACGCAAAAGCATTAAATCAACAATCACACCCGTATTATAAAGTAATAATCCATGTCTAGATTACAATGGTATGGTATAACATAGAATCTCAAAGAAATGTCACAAGAGACCAAAAATGAGGGTGTTAAAATTCATTTTGTTGCCTAGGTTGCATGCAATATCATTAACCAAGTATTCTAAGGTACTTGTGCAAGAGCATAATATTATCCAAAACATCATAAATACAGTGTCACATACCAAATTTGTTGTCTATAAATTAGTGGAATAATTAAGACTATGTGATACAAGATGCAAAATTGCTTGTGCAAAGAGGGCTTCCTTTGGGGGAATCATATATGCCAACAAAATCTAGACGGAGATCCTCCAAATTTTAGCAGCACTAAATCATTATTGATCACTTGTAGAACTAGCTTAGATGTCTTGCATATGGGTTCATACTTTTATCCACACAGTAAAATGTACAAAATGTTTCACATAGTTTTTGAATCTCATCAATATGGTTTGCACATGTACCTAGTCCCCATATATCTAATAAATTTTTTCATGGCATGTGGCTAAAATCTTGTAATTCTTAATCATGTGCAACTAGACATGGTCAGAGGGGAATAGCAACATGAGATACCCACACATTTGGCTAGGTTTAGAGGTCTATTTGAATAGCAATATGGATACACTCACACTATTAGCTTCTTGTTGATTTGTTTTTTTGTGAATTGAAATGAGGATAAGAGGCAGTTTTATAGAGTTTGTGGGTTTTGGGTGGGGCCCATAGGCCATTAGGGTTTGGCCTTGTCCACAAAAAAAATTGTTTTTTTTTTAAAGATTTGTTTTTTGGTCATTTGGTCACAGGGGACGCTTGGGTGTCGAGACGGTCCAAAGACAACTAGGAGCCCCCTAGACATCTTGAGGACACCTCAACATCCTCGAAGTCCTAGCGGTGTCTTGGAGACAACATTGCTGGTGGTGGGATGGTGGCATTGGTGGTGGGCTGGTGGGGGGATGTCCCCCCCCAAAATCCCCAAGTCTCCAAGATGGGGATGTCTAGGAAACGTGGGGTTTTTTTTTGGGGGAGGGGGGAGAGGGGGTGGACGTGTCCCCGTGGAACACTAATTTGCACATTATTTTATGCAGGTTATTGAATCTATGCAAAAATAGGCTAATTTTGTATATGATTCACCCTAGAATCAGATTTTGTATTGATCTCCTTATAGAATTGGGCAAGAGCTGGTTTTGTGGTGAGCAAAAGTTTGGAATTGGCAAGAAATGAACTTGGATGATTCTAGGGCACACATCGCATTTCAAAGCTGTCTTCGCTGCAATACCAACATTGGAAGACTTTTTGATGCTTTTTTTTAACTTCGTGACTACTAGAAACCCTAAACAACCTTTATTTCTCTCATTTCATGAAGTTTAGAGTGCCATAGGTCGACATGAACAACAAAGAAAATGAATGTCATGTGATGTGTGTGTTGTAGGAAAAGCTCAAACATCTGAGCACAATAGATTTAGCAACAAATTTTGTATATTCACTGCTCCATTGACATATTTCTGCACGCCATTTTTAGATCTTCCTGTTTGTTTTTGCTGATCAGTTGACAAGTTTCTGCTCTCTCGGTGCTTGAACTAGTCTCTTCATATTTAGCAACTCTATGCAGGATTACATCTAATGAATCGTAAAGGATTAATGTGTTATCTATTCAAAAAAATTACTACTATCATAATTCCTACATTGATAATAAGTATAATAAAGCTAAAAGCATAAATAGAAGCTTGAAATATCCCTTGCTAGATATAACCCAAAAACTCAGTTTTGAACATTTGAGATTTCGTCAAATGGTTTGCATGTAATCTGGTCTGAGACTGATTTCTGAGTGTGTATGTGTTGTTTGAAGCCTTGTTGGAGTGCTTAATGTCGCCAAATTAAAAAGAACATGTATAGAAATGATAACAAAGATTGCATAAACATATAACATGAATTCCACTTCAAAAGTTGCCTTTATTCAATCTATATCAGGTCTGATTTACAATAATAATTAGTCTGATATAAAGTTATCAGAGCTGTAACAGCACTATTACACCCCATACAAATGAAAGATTTATATTCCCAACATGCCAAGAACATACCTAGTGATAGTTTGATGGTTTCCTTTGACAATACAACTCCAAATAAATTTGATGTGGCTGATCCAGACCTTGAAACAAGACCAATATGAACTTCAGTAGCCAGCTACAGGCATGTCAACAATGGCCGAACTGAATTTTCTCCTTAGTGGTCTGGAAACCCTAATTTCCAGCTAGGGTTTGACTGAAAATAACACCCAAATAGTACGGCCAGCTGGTGAATGCACTGAGATGATGATATCTGTTGATAAGAAGCCCCAATCTGCAATTATATTCTGATAATTCACTACTGCAATCAATTCTAAATGCAAATTAACCTATAATGAAAACCAATGATGCCCAAATGGAAACCCTAGGTAGATTTCCTTGTTTTGTGAATTGGGTTTTCGTCCAATTCACTATCCTCCAAGGGATTTCGTCCTCAGAAGACCTGTATGCTGCTGAAACCCTCTTTCAGAACTCAAACCTGCAATTTGCTTTTGTCAAAATGTGAATAGAATCCCCAAAAATGAGCCCAACATATTGCTTTATAACCTCTCATGAGCTTTTTTATAAAAGTCAATAAAATAATCCTCCTCAAAAGGCTATGCCCATCTTAAGGGTCTTTCCTCATCAAAAGAAAGGGCCACATTTTAAAAACAACTTTGAGTTACTAGGATGGGGGGGCACTTTTCACTATTCCTTTTATAATTTTCTGTTACTATTCACTTTTTACTATTCTATTAAAGCAAACTTCAATATTTCCAATTTATCCCTGGATTCAACAACTAAACTCCAACTGGAAGGCTTGTAAATCTCCTAGCTAAGCTCCACAGCCCTCGGTTGGGTCCCCTAACCATTCTGCTAACCTACGGGAACCCTAATAGTAGGCCAACCTCTGCTATAGTTTGAGCTGCCTAAGGAAGGGACATTACAAAGCTAAACACTGGGACCTTTCCTTGGCTTGAAAAAGTGATCATCTACAAGCTATGTCACAAGGTTTGTGTTCATGTTCTCATTCGGCAAAGATAAAATTTAGATTAAATTCAACAAAGATAGAATTCGGATGAAGTTCAACATAGATAAGATTTAAAAATAAAAATTGTGATTAAGGTCACCTAATATAAATTTGAATTAAAAAAATATAAGTAATAAATCCACAAAATTGTCAAAATAAGTAAACATTGCTAAATAATTTTGAAATCTTTATAAAAATATGCCACATTTATATACCATGATAAACTTATCAAAGCTAAACCATAATGAACATATGAAATCACCATTGCAAAGATGTTTTTTTGTCAAAAAGTGATACTCAAGAGTCAAAACTCTAAAACTTCAAAAAAGCTCCAAGTCGTCAAGAGCACTTGATTGAGTTGATGCAGTATCATCATCACTAGATGCACTACTCAATTTATCATCAAAAAAGTTAGCCTCATCTACAACTGCTATGTCTTCTAGAATTTGTTGTAGTTGTGAATAAGATGAGTCTTTTGCTGATTTGTTAATACACAATTGTAAATTACTGCAAATGTAAACAAGATCTCCTAACTTTTTGGACAACTTGTTTCTCTATTTTAAAATGAATGTGGCCAAAGCAGCTCTAATTCCTGTCACAAGAAGAATTTACTCCCTAATTCAATTTTCAAATAGCAAAGCATGTAGTTTAGGAGTTTGTGCTCTATAGGACATCCACTATCTATGCTCAAGCATGTCAACTTGTGAAATGTCATATTTGGTTGCTGAAATTCCAAACATCCCTTCTGTTAACTTGTATTTTCAACACTAGTTTCTAATTGGACTTGCAGCTATTGTATCTGGTTCAAATTTCTCAATGGCTTCATAAAGCCTTACCACAACTTCCCAATCAATCACTTTGTCTATCAATTTGAAATAGCTTAGGATCCAAAATAAAAAGCTGTTGCATTTAAAGGTATGCACATCATTTTCCATATAGAATTAGGTGTATCCCATATCTCCATGTAATCTGGTTCCACATGTTAATTTTAGGATCAGAAATGAAATAAGCAGAAATACAGAATAATGAACAATAAGACACAACAAATACCCTAGGAAAACCCACCTTCTTGAGGGAGAAAAACCCAGCCACAAATATATCACTTATATATTGAATGAAAGAGCAGAAATCTGCTTTACAACTTGGCCAAACACTAGGCTGATCTGATGTAATGAAAACAACACCTCTCTAGATGCGAATATACAAGCAATTATGAATTCTCCTTAATATCGATCTCCTTGAAGCAAAATGTCGATCTGCTGAAGGTATGCGAACTTGTCTTGAATGAAATTGAATTACCAAATGAATGTGAATCGCCTTGCATTTATACAAGTCAATACGTCTTTTCATGAAGGGTCGGCCTCTTTCACCAAATGAGAGGGCTTCTCAAAGTGAGACAACTTTTTATTTAGTCGGCCTTGAGAAAATAAATTAAATATAAAATATTATTATTAATGAGGCGACTCTTCACTTGGGTCGGCCTCTTGTATTATTTATTTGAGTCAAATTTGAGGGAGAAAGAGATCTCCCGCCGCTATCACATCAACACTTCCTCTTAGCTAGGGAGATATCTTTCTAGATATTCATGTCATGGAGTCTGTCAACATGACACCCACAATGGCTACACCCATTTGTGGAAAAGAGTTCATCACAGAGTCTCTCAACGTGATATCGTCATGGAGTTACTCAACATGATGTCCACCATGGCTACTCCCATGTGTGGAAAGGAAATGTGCACAAGTGCCCATCATAGAGTCACTCAATGCGATGTCGTCATGGAGTCTCTCAACATGGCTATTCCCATGTGTGGAAAAACACAAGTACAAAGGATTCATCACGAAGTCTCTCAACGTGATGTTGTCACGGAGTCTCTCAACATGACATCCACCATGGCTACTCCCATGGGTGGAAATAACCACATCTTTGTCTCAAAGAAATATGCATTATAACAAAGATCATTGATGCTGAGTCTCCCTCTCAGCAAGGGTGACATTCTCCACTACTTCAAGCTTGTCTCAAAAATGTGCAAACTTCACTCTGGAGAGAGGCTTGGTGAGAATATCAGCCGTCTGATCATCAATGCAAATATACTTGAGTTGAATTGCTTTCCTTAGCACCATATCTCTAATGTAATGATACTTGATCTCCACATGTTTTGTCCTATCATGAAACAATGGATTGACCGAGAGCTTCACACAACTTTGATTATCATAATGAATCATAGTCGGCTCCAATGTTTGCCCAAACAATCCTGCAAGGAGCTTTTGAAGCCACACTGCTTCTCAAGCTGCTACACATGCTGCAATATATTCAGCTTCTGCAGTGCTTAGTGCTACAGAAGTCTGCTTCCTGCTACACCAAGAAATCATGGCAAACCCCAAACTAAAGCAACATCCAGAGGTTCTCTTCCTATCAGTTACACTCCCGGCCCAATCAGAATCAAAATAGCCTTGTAACTTTAGATCTTCACAGGAAGTATATCTCAAGCCATATCCTATTGTGCCACGCAAGTATCTCAAGATATGCTTTGCTACAACTAGATGAATTTGTCTTGGCTCACACATGAACTGACTGAGAGCGCTCACCGCATAACAAATGTTTGGTGTAGTATTGACTAGATGCATCAATTATTCAATCAACTGTCTGTACATGGTGGGATCTACCAAATCTGAACTAGCTACAGAATCACTCAACTTCTTCAAATTTGTTTCCATAGGTGTAGACATAAACTTGCAATCCACCATCCCAAATCTCTTCAAGATGTCTATAGTGTATTTCCCTTGACTTAGAATAATCTCATTGGGTCTTTGCCACACTTCCAGTCCCAGGAAGTAATGCATAAGACCAAGATCCTTCATTTCAAACTCGGATGCTAACTCTTTCTTGCATTTGACAATGAGATACTCTACTCCAGTGAGAAATAAATCATCAACATAAAGAACCAATATTAAAGCCTCACCATCAACTACCTTGAAGTAAAGATTGGAATCTGCATCATTCTTGGAGAATCCCAAGCTCATCAAATATCGATCAATCCTTTCATACCATGCACGAGGTGCCTACTTAAGGCCGTACAATGCCTTCTTCAATCTGCATACATGAGACTCCTTCCCATGAATCACAAAACTATCTGGTTGCTCAACGTACACTTCTTCAATCACACCACTAAGAAATGCAGTCTTTACGTCCATTTGATGTAGCTTCTAGCCTTTAGCTGATGCAATAGCAATGATAGTCCTAATAGATGTATATCGAGCAACAAGAGCAAATGTCTCCTCATAATCTATTCCCTCCTTCTGAGAGAATCCTCTAGCCACAAATCTTGCTTTGTACTTCTCAATGCTCCCATCAGCTGCATGCTTGATCTTGAAGAGCCACTTGGAATACACAACTGATTTCCCTTCAGGTCTTGGTACAACATCCCAAACATCATTCTTGATAATAGACTTATATTCTTCTGTCATAGCACCTCTCCATACTTGCTGATTGGATGCCTCCTCAAAACTGGAAGGCTCATACTCAATGATGTGACTCATTAATGCCACATAGCCTGGAAACTTCTGCAGTCTCTTGATTTCTCTAAAGGTGCCTCGAGGAGCTGCATACTTCTCTGCCTCTTGCATAGTTTGTCTAGCCCATACAGGTCTCTTTCGACCTATAGCAATGTCTCTCAGATCATCAGTAGGTTCTATGGGATCAACTGGATCAATAGACTCTTCTGGTTCAGTAGACTCCCTCTAAATCTCAGGAGTATGATTAGGAGAAATGTCCATATCTTGAGTTGTCTCCTACTCTTCACTGTCTATCTCCATGTAAGACCCTTTAGATCTTTTGAAGGCTACTTCCTCTTCGAAAGATACATCCCTGCTGATCTCAATTTGTTTCTATCCTGGAATGTAGATCTTGTAGGCTTTTGAAGACTCACTGTAACCCACAAATATTCCTTTCTTACCTGATGGTTCTAGCTTAGACCTTTTATCCTTAGGTACATGAATATAAACAAGACAACCAAAAATTCTTAAATGACTAACCTCAGGTTTCACACCTGTGAAGGCCTCTTTAGGAGTCATATTTTCCAATATTTGATGAGGGCTTTGGTTTTGAACATACACTGCAGTTCTGGAAGCTTTTGCCCAAAGGAAGGTTTGTAGATCTTGATCATGAATCATAGCTTTGGCTGCCTCAACTATGGATCTATTCTTTCTTTCTGCAACTCCATTTTGCTGAGGCTTGTACGGAACATAGAACTCCCTCTTGATCCCTGCCTCTATGCAGAAATTACGGAAACCTCCAGAAGTGTATTCTCCTCCATTATCAGATCTCAGAACCTTGATCCTTTTCCCAGACATATTTTCAACTTGAGCCTTGAATTCTTTGAATCTATCAAGTACTTCTTCAGACTCCTTAGATGCTAAAAAGTAAATCCAAGTCTTTCGAGAATAGTCATCAATGAAAATTACATAATACCAAAATCCACTCAAAGATGCCACAGACATTGGACCACATAAATCAAAATGAACAAGATCTAGAATTCCTTTTGATCTACTTTCACTACTATGAAAAGGACCTTTAATATTCTTACCCAGTGCACATCCTCTGCAAATGCCATCGTGCTCATGACTAAGCTTTAGAAGACCAGTAACCATCTTTTCCATAGATGGAAGAGCTCTGAAGTGTAGGTGAGCAAGTCTCCTATGCCATAGCTCACTCGAACTGGTAGAGTCATGCAATAATGCTTGAACTGGACGAATAAAAAGTCTATATAGGCTCTCTTGACAGACACCAATCACACGAGTTGTTTTGATACCAGAGTTCTTAGGCCAAGCAAGAACTTTCCCTTAAGAAAAAGCAACTTGGTACCCTTTGTTCTCCAATGCTGAAATTGAGACAAGATTTCTTTTGATTCCTGGAACAAACAAGACATCACTCAAATGAAGAGGGATGCCAGAATCTAGATGAAGAGAGGTGGCCCTAGCACCTTTCATTGAATAACAAGCATCATCTCCGATTATCACTTGCAAGTTGGTTTCTCTTTCTACCAAGTCTGAAAGATGCTCTCGATATCCCGTAATGTGTCGTGAAGCACCACTATCAATCAACCAAGTGTCACTGTTAGTTAGAACATTGCTTGAAAGAGCGGAGATGAATAGAAATCCCCCTGAGTTGTCTCTAGATTCCTTTTGAGGTGACACATCATCATTATCTGCAGTAGAAGCATGTTGCTTTGGTCTTGTTATGAAATCTCGAGCATAGTGACCATACTTGTCACATCTGAAACATTGAATGTGAGAGAGATCCTTCTTCTTCTTTGGTTCAGGAGCAGAATCTGATTTTCTGTCTCTGTTCCTCTTGAAATTGCCTTTTCTCCCTTCTCTTCCTTTCCTTCTAGAAGTTTGAGCAGCAAGGACATGATTTTCTTCATTATGAGAGCTTCGTCCATTTTCTCTTGCTGCCAACCTGGATTCCTCTTGAATGCAATCAGCTCTAAGACGATCAAACTTGGGCAATTTAGATCTTCCATTAATGCTTTGGATAAAGGGCTCCCAAGATTGAGGAAGACCATTCAGTGCCAACATAACTACGTCTCTATCTTCAACTATATCTCCAATGGCACATAGTTGATCTTTCAACTCAGTAATCTTCATGAAGAAGGAGATGACTGAGTCTCCTTTAGCCATTTTTATATGATGGAGTTGTTGTCTCAAGGCAAGAGCTCTGCTAGTGTTGTTGATCTCATACAAGCCTTGTAGAGTCTCGAACATGACTTTGGCTGTCTTCATCTTGGATATAATTGGCACAAGATGATCCTTCACGGAATCTATCAAGATCTTTCTAGCCTTAGTGCCATTCTTCTTCCATTGAGTTTTCTCAACCTCATCGGCTGTTTCGGGCACATCATTCTCCACGAACTCTAGAAGATCATTTTCTTCCAATGCAATAAGAACTCTGAATTTCCAAGAGGTGAAGTTCGATGCACCATCAAGCCTATCTTCAACCTTGAGTCCGTTCACCATCTTCGATGCTTAGATAGACTCTCTTAATGAGAAGAAGAGAAGAAGACTTTGTTGCTTAAACAAATCTGATCTGATCTTGCTTAAACCCGCTCTGATACCATGTTAATTTTAGGATCAGAAATGAAATAAGCAGAAATACAGAATAATGAACAATAAGACACAGCAAATACCCTAGGAAAACCCTCCTTCTTGAGGGAGAAAAACCCAGCCACAAATATATCACTTATATATTGAATGAAAGAGCAGAAATCTGCTTTACAACTTGGCCAAACACTAGGCCGATCTGATGTAATGAAAACAGCTCCTCTCTAGATGCGAATATACAAGCAATTATGAATTCTCCTTATCTCCTTGAAGCAAAATGTCGATCTGCTGAAGGTATGCGAACTCGTCTTGAATGAAATTGAATTACCAAATGAATGTGAATCGCCTTGCATTTATACAAGTCAATACGTCTTTTCATGAAGGGTCGGCCTCTTTCACCAAATGAGACGGCTTCTCAAAGTGAGACGACTTTTTATTTAGTCAGCCTTGAGAAAATAAATTAAATATAAAATATTATTATTAATGAGGCGACTCTTCACTTGGGTCGGCCTCTTGTATTATTTATTTGAGTCAAATTTGAGGGAGAAAGAGATCTCCCGCCGCTATCACATCAACACCACACTATTCAGTGTTTTTTGAACAACTTCCTTACAATGGTCAATGCTCTTATAAAGCATGCCAAGAAATGATGTCAGCAACCATATGAAGCACATCAACAATTGTTTCACATACATTTAAAACCTTTGCTGCACTTTTCCAAAAATGTTGTTTAAAATAATTTTCTCTATGATCTTACCCTTGGGACCTTTAGAAAGAGTGGAATTTTTCTACTCGTTGGAACAAATAACAAACCTTAGAGTTGATTTCTCTTCAACTATTCTTTTCAAAGTGATATAAAATGACATGAATCTTGTTTCTCAATGCCTCAAACAACTCCCTAGACGTATAAAAATTCAATGTGAGATGGTGATTTCTTATAAAATTTGCAATTACTTTTCCTTTATGAATTGTTTCATGCACCCATGGGAATTTAGCCGACACATGAAGCAACAAATCTAGACAATGGATTCAACATTGGCTCCAATATATTTGTGGGTACTTCTTTACTATCATCTTTCCAGCTCACACAATTTGCTGCACAATCAGTTACCATTTGAACCACATTTTCCAACCCTACTTCAGGAATGGCTTCCTCTAATATCTTAGAAATATACTATAAAGTTTTCTTATGGTTCATGGTGTCAATCATCTTCAAGAATACAATACCTTGAGGACAAGCCACCAAAACATTAATCAATGGCCTTTGACATATATCTGACCATCCATTTGTCAATATAATGCAATTTGTTGTCCTTTGAGAGGCTTTGACCTCAAGAAATTTCCCACTCATTCTATCATGTCAAAATCTACAACTTTTTAAATCACATTTTGAAAATGTGGTTTCCTAACTACACTGAATAGAAGGGAACTTGAATGAAACAAATCAGAAATGCATCATCTACAAGTTTTTCTATTAGTTTCCAAAAGTTGTTCAATGTTTCACTCCTTGTTGATCCACTTGTTGTGGCCTTGGGGATACTAGAAGAGGAAGGCACATATGTCATGAATCTAGACACATTCTCAGATCGTGCCTCTATTGCATTTTAATTATTTATGTACATTCTGCTGAAAATGCTTTTTCACAATCTCTTCTCTTAACGGTGGAGCATAAAATTAATTTGTTTGAATCCATTCTTCTCTATTTAATGAAATCTTACTTGTGATCATTATTTCTTCTCTTAATGGTGGAGCATAAAATTAATTTGTTTGAATCCATTCTTCTCTATTTAATGAAATCTTACTTGTGATCATTATTCTTGATCTGTGGAACTTCATATATTTTATGTTGGAGTTGTTGCCTCTTAAACTCTTTAACCTAAAACAGGATCAGGTTTATGCCCTACATTTCTTAGTGCTTCTCATATGTTGAAAGGAAGTTTAGGTCCCGAACTTGGTGTTGGAACTTAGAATACATTAGGAAACACCATCTATCATTATATGAATTGTCTCTCACGTTGGAGAAGTTTTTTTTTTGGAAATTTAGAGCTTGTTCATACCAACTCCGATTTGAAGTTGAACAAATAGCATTTAGATGCCATCACAGGTGGGTACAAAAATATATCTTTTAGTTACCTTATCTATTACAAAATCAGATGTTGATTATCTTTTATTGAGGATGCACATATACCTAGCGAACATTTTAAATTCTACATTTTACATTTTTTCATGTAAGGACCAAACATGTTAAGTTCTCTTCCCCATTGCACTAGTCTGTGCCACCTTCTCAGGTGTTGTGGTAACAAATATGAGGCTTGGGGCTCTCATATGAAGAGATTTTGAGGTGACTCTTCATTGAGAACTTGGCATTCTTTTTATCTAATAAATGTGGATACAGGTGAAATCACTATTTAAGGTTGGGTGATAGCCAGTCTGACCATAGAGGTGACCCTAGAAGGCACCGATTGTAATCACTTAATTTGAAAACTTGTAATGGGGTCTAGTCATGCAGTTTTTTAGTGTGACAGGTATGTTTTGACTTTGAGTATTATGAATTCTATCATTATTGGAATAGACATCGCAAAATTACTTTGAGACTGTATCCTTGTATGCATCACAAGCTTAGCAGTATATATGAAAACAGAAAGCATTGGACTTCATCATTATAGGGTCGCAGCATATTATGTGGAGTGGCAGTTGTTTTGTCTTGTCCAACTCTTATCCTCACCCCAAAGCAGGAGAAAATTTGCACCACATTTTATGTTTTCTGCTTTCCAGATTATCATATTTACACACATTACGATTACTTGACTGATATTCACACCCTTTTTGCTATTTCGACCTTGCATTTACTCACTCGTTACAGAGTGCTTTAGGTTAAAATGGATATTAATGGAAATCCTTTATTACCGTGTCTCCAAGGTGGGGCACATAAGATTCTATTTGTGTTGATCTTTTCTAAATGTCCTAGGTTGTCTTTGAGTTTGACTAAAAATGATTATATTACATTGCTGACTTCAGAATGAGAACAAATGATTGCCTTTTGAAAGAACAGACTAAGAAATTATACCATACTTATCCTGCATTTTAGTTACTCATGCATAATTTATTTGGTTCAATAACTGTTTCTTTCATCACAGAGGATTTTACTGTTTTTAGCATGTCAAAACACTATGAACAACTAAACATTTGCTTCATTTTATGGAGGTGTAGTTTGCTTTAATAAGGCTGATTCATGTAATTGCTGATTTGAGGTTTCACAGGAATCAAATACTGTAGTCCCTGTTGGGGAATATAGGCTGCCTGAAGCTCGACCAGGGACGCCACTCTATTTTGATTTTCCAACACCAATACAGGCTCGAAGGATAACATTTGAATTGTTAGGTGATGTTACAGCTTTTTATGACGAGGTGACAGAACAAGATGAGAATATTGTTAGCTATCCCCCATTGGCATCTGGTCTCTCGCTAGCAAACAAAATCAAAATATACTACTATGCTCAACCTTCTGAGCTTGGGAAGTGGGCAAATCTCAATGCTGTATGAGAGGTTTTGGTTCTATGTGATGATTGCCTGTAATTCATGGGTATTCAGATTGTACCCAAGGTCTTGAAATGAATCATTTCTGTGTCTATATGTATTAAATAGCTTTTATTTATTTATTTCTTGATTTTTTCATTCCCATTAATGATGTACCATATAATATATATGGGGTCCAACAACAAATGTAGACAAGTGAGGGCCAATTTTTGGTTGAAATTATTTCAGGGTGTTTATAACCAGATATTAATGCCATTACAAAAGTGTTTGCACTGCATTGATGATTTCCGATCTGAGTAGCTTAGCATCAATGAACCCCATTGAAAATAATGCCTGAAGTACATCTTGGTTTCACAACTGTTAATCGTATGCTTAGTTTCTATTTTATTGATCCCTAAGTGGGCCAGTTGTGTTCTTCAGCTACAACAGATAAAAACGGTCTGATCCATTACTTGAGGCAGTAGATATTCGTGTAAAAAATAGACTCCAGGTATGAATGATAGTAATTGGGCAATTGATGTAATCATATCTCTACTTTTAATCACCAACTTGTTTGTGAGACCATAATGTTTAACAGCAACTGGCATGCATACAAAAAGAGACATTAACAAAATCTATATTTTGACATAACTGATCTCTATTTACATTCCCATTTAACCCTGCACGATAAATATTTTATAAACAAATTCAATTTGTGAATCAAGCATAACAATTTTTTTTTTCAATCAATAGGGAAATTTAAAAATGCTGAATTGTTCATAAAAATAGAGAAAAAAATGTTGCTTTTTAATAAACTAAATAAATAATTAAACAAATATTTCTTTGTTTAAAATTTCTTGCCAAATTGTGGTTTTTGCAGATAAAATTGGGATTAAAACCCAATCACTAGTAAACTGTGATTTAAGTGATTTTCTCATTCCACATGATTTAAGTTGGAGCTTGCAAAAAACTGGGATCTGATTAAAATCAGATAGCAGACAAGTCCCAGCCTGAGCTGTGATAACTAGTGTCTGTTTTAGATATTTGCTCCTATGATTTAAAGCATTTTGAGGTTGAGTTATTAAAAACAAAATTATATTGGAGAAAGAGTACAAATATAACTCTAGGGAGCAGTTCAAAACAAAATGAACAAGTAGAAATCTCCCAAGGAAAATAACAATCATTGGATACAAAATGGAATTCTTAGCTTAATAGAGGCTAAACCACAGAGCTATACCAAACACAGTAATAAAATTCCAACAAAAAAATATCTATAAGGTAAGTTCTTAGCACGTGTTTTTTACCCCTCTTGGAGGCAATTTCCTTGTCAAGGTAGGCTAGTGCATTTTTCCAGTTTCTTCTCCTTATTTTTGATATTGTGTTCAATACACTCTTTAATCAACCAATCACTGTAAAGCCACTGAAACTTAGCAATAGAAACAATGGCATTTGAATTTTGTTCCTCCTCATTAAGCCTTTTATTAGAAGAGTTATCCTTGCTCACATCCTCTTTGAAAAGGTGAGCCAGCATTGTTGTAATGTATCTCTGTAAAACCAGAATTAATCTCCCAAGATGGATCATAATTCAAGTTGGGAATCGGACCACATTAAAAAAACATATTGCATCTCATCAGGATCAACTTCATATTGTACGCTCACTTGCAAAGAGATCAGAAAGGGTGGCTTCTCTAGAGAAGCGAACAGATCTCTCTTTCTCCTTGAAAAACGTCTTTATATCAAATATACCATAAAATCTGTAAAATATCATAAAAAAAGGGAAAAGAGTTGCTAGAGATTAGATTATTGTTTATAATTTCCTAAATCAGTTGGGGCAAAACAATATGTCAAATGTATTAGATTAATTATCAACCATATTGATCCATGGTGTCAAAAAATTTGATTACACAATGCTGCAAACTATACAAGAACAAGAGTGGGAAAAGCAACACACAGACCCAACAAGTAGTTTTTGATGAATATACAGCCATCTAAAGAAATATTTTTTTGGTTCAAGCAAAGGAGACTACAATACTGTACATCTTTTAGGTCAGGTATAAGGCAGATCTGTCAAACCCCAAGTAGAATTGAGCTTATCAAAAAAATAATCAGAGAATGATAGCAAGCAGTACATGTATATGGAGAAGGCCAATAGCGAATTGGTCACCAATCCACTCAATCATATCGTATAGAATGTTGATCTAGACAGGAGTATCACCTAATAAGTTACTAACCAAAGAGTATGTCCTTCTAGTGTTTTTGGGGAAGGAAAATCTCTCCATGATCAAAAAGTTACTGTTAACCAATTATTTGCTATTTAAAATAGTTTTGTTTGAGGCCTAGATCTAAACTCTACAAGGATGACAGCTGCAAAATGATTATATGAGTTTGACCTCATAAAAGATCCAACTATTATTTGTCAACCAATTGTTTCCTATAAAGATAGTTTTATTTGAGGTGTAGATCTGAACTCCACTAGGATGAGAGCTCCAAAATGATTGTTTAGGAATCTGACCTCATAAAAGACCTAACTATGAAAATAATAGTTCTCTGTCTCAATGATGTAAGAAAATCATTGGACCAACCACAATCTCATGTCAACCAAGAATATTGTAATTTTTGTTTTCCTCTAATTTTTTTTGTTCTTTCTACAAATGGAAATAGAGCTTGTGCTTTCACTTGTGCTCTTCTAATAGTATTGAAATGTTGCAACAGTGTAAAGGGATTTGGTTGTGGCGTTCTTACCACACTTGTTCACAATTTTTTTTTTTTTGTTACCTCTTTCCATAAGGACTGATTGATTTATGGGCTAGTAGCGTGATATTGTTGAATACTTAATGCCTTGTTGGGGCCAATACTAAATTTGGTGAAATCCTCCTTATGATTCTCGTAGCTAATGTAATTTGTTGGCTCTAGTTGGGGATTGTCTCTTGTGGGCATAGTGAGAATTCAAATCTTTGAGAGTAGACCAAAATTTTCCATAAGATTGACTCAAAACACCATCTTGACCAACATGGATCAAGACCACTTAGAAAACATTGAGTAAAATATGAAAGATTTAACATTGCATTCACGAGTCAAAATTTGAGCTTAATCACTTGTGAAAAGTAATACTTCAACTGCTAGCCATGCATGCATAGCTCCATTAATTCTCCATCCAAATCCATGAGCATGAAGTTCATACCTCTCAGGTACTTGGTAAGGCCCAGCCCATAACGGTCAAATTTATCATGCTTTCCCTTATCCTTTGACTTAGCATTCCACAAAAGAACCATGTCACCAAACTAGAACTCTCTTGGTGGTGTCTTCTTATCATGCAAATGCTTCATAATCTACTTATGTTGCACATTTCTTTCTTGTTTTGCTCTTCATTGCTCATCTAATTTCGTCAATGCCATGACCTTTAGAGATACTACATTACATTGATCATTGTCTATATCTCGCAACAATTGATACAATGACATCTCTAAGTTGAGTAGTATCTCTAAGTTGATAGGCATCCTAGCCTATGCTCTGTGGACCAACTCAAATGGACCTTATCTAATAACATACTTAAGGTAACTTTATGAAGCCAAGGAGCATACTTGAGCTTGTCATCCCATCTTTTCTTATTTTGATATAATGTCTTCTTTATGATCTTCATCAAATTTTATTACTTGACCTTAGCTTGTCCATTACTCTATAGGTGGTAAGGGGATGAATGCACAAATTTTATACCAAACATAGAACACATATTTTGCATTTCTTGATATCTAAAGCATATAACATTATCAACAAGGATCTTGGCAGGAAATTCAAACCTGATTATTACGTTGTTGATTAAAAAGTCTAATACCACCTTGGATGTTGCATTACGGGTTGGAATTGCCCCAACCCACTTGGTGAAATAGTCCATGGCAACAAGGATCCACTTGTATCCATTGATAGAATATTCTTGTATTTCTCCAATAAAATCAATCCCCCACTGTTGAAAAGATGCCTCAACTATGAAAGATAACAAGGGAAGTGCAGCAATGAATTTAAGCTTGCCCGAGAATCTTTGGCAAGCATCACATTTCCAAATCATTTGTGCAACATATTTTAACAGCATAGGCCAACAAAAACCAGCCCTAAGAATCTTATGTGTTGTGGTCTTGGCCTTGAAATGTCCATTACATATACCATGGTGACATTGCCCCATTATTTTATTATCTTGTCTGTTATCTAGGCACCTAAGGAAGACTCCTTTGTGGCTCCTCCACATTAGTGTGCCTTGGACTAGCACATATATCTTTTATCATAGCTTGAGGGTTCTTCTCTTATTATTATCAATGGAAGGTGGACAGTTCATGTTCACAAGATAAAAGATCACTTCTCTAAACCATGGATCATCATTTAAGTTACATAGGACACCAACATTTGTGTCTAGTTCATTTACCTTTGCTACCTTCAAGTTGCAATTAGCCATCAACTTGGTCAAGCCTTGGCCCTTGATGAACTTTATGATATGTTTCTCCATGTCATATTCTTGGATCTTATTTATCCAATGACATCATTTACCAAAAGGTTCCTACTGCATGAATATGTCCTTTACAGCTAGGTGTGGCTAATATGCTACAATTCTAGCACCCACAAGATACAATATGAAGTTCTCCATAGCTTTGACTAATGTATAAGCATGTTTTTCCATTGTGGAATATTTCAGCTCAACTACTTGTAATGACTTACTGAAAAATGACACTAGTTGCTCATATCTATCTTCGTTCTTTTGTAGAAAAATGACAAATAGTATATAAGGATGCAAAATAAAACAACTAGAGAGGCCTAAAATAATATGGACTTACCAATACAGGAGCCTTTGTGATTTCCTATTTGATATATTTGAAGGCTTTAGCCGATTTTGCATTCCATTCAATTGATTTTCCTTTTTTGAGCTTCTTTGATATAGTTTTGGTCTTCTTAGCAAAGTTAAGAACAAACCTCCTAACAAAGTTGATCTACCTAAAAAGGATTATATTCCTTTGACATATTTGAGTTGAGGGATAAGGCTAATAGCCTTAACTCTTTTGAGTCTATTGCCATTCCATCTTTTGACACAATGTGTGCAATTTTTTTTCTTCCTCAACACCAAATTGACATTTATTTGGATTTTAAAGAAATCCCATACTTTAAGCATCTTTTGAAAATCAATTCAAGGTGTTTGCAATGTTTAACTCTTTCCTTTGAAAATGCAGTTAGATCATCTTGGTATACAACCATGATCCAACCAATTAGACCAACAAAAGCCATGTCCACTACCCTTTAAAAATTTGACTTTGCATTCTTTGATCTAAATTACATCCTCACATACACATATGTACCAGACAAAATAATGAACGCCATTTTATTTTTATTTGATTTCTTAACAAAAACCTAGTTGTACCTTAAGAAGCCATTCATCATTGACAATGATTTTGATCCTATCACTCATTGCAACAAATTGTCCATGCTTGGAAGGGGATAGTTATCCTTGAGAGATTTAAGGTTAAGGGCCTAGAAATCTACACACAACCTTATTTCTTTGTTATTTCTTACCAAGACAAGTTTAGACACCCATTCATAATGTCTAATGGCTTTGATGATTCCCACTTCCTTCAACTTGATCAATTGTTTTTGCATTTGGGGACCCAAGGTAGGGATGATAGGCCTTTGTTTTTTCCTAAATGATTTAGCATCGAGCTAAAGTAGGATAGTATGCTAAAATAGATTTTTGAAGCTTATAAATCTTAAAGTCAAAGTGGACACATAAATTTAAAATGGATCCCAAAGCAAATTGGATCACATAAAGCATCTAATCCAAATTCAATTCCAATAGTCAATGAAACTATGGAGCCACATCAAAAAAGATATTCCTTTAATCACAAGTGTCTACCTCATTCAAAACAATCTTCAATACCAACATGTAGGGTGTATACGTTCGATAGCTCTAAGCATACTCCAAATTTGACATCCAAAATCTATTCTCTATCATCCCAAATTTGGAAAATAAAAAATCCTACATCCCAACTATCAAATCATTCATCTACGTCTCCCATCCCCCATCAAAATCTAACATCTCACCTAAAATCTTAAAATTCCAAATCTCAAATTCACCGTGTTCTAGAAGCGACACTATTTCATAAGGACTCTAATGACACTCTATCACAATGTGCACATTTGCATAAGACCAACCCTAGTAACAATAATAATTACAATAACATCTATGGGCTATATACAAGTGTCTAATATTGGCAAAGCACCTCCTCAAGGCAAGACATATTGGATTTGATAGTGAACCCCACAACTTTAAAAAATCACCTACAACACTTATCACATCTGAACATAAACACTGATTATGCTCATGCTACCTTGAGAAGATAATTGATTCTCACAAACATCTGATATTGAGATTAACCTGTATTGTACTGTGAATAATAATAGAATGATTACAATGTACAACAATGGATGCTTATAAATGAAAAAAGACAAACGTTAGATGAGGTTTTGATTAGATTGTGACAAGTGTCCTTATCCTATGCAATGAGAAAATTTGACCTATAAAATAGATCAATCTAATAATAAAAATACTCCCAAGTTTAGCTTAAGTAATTACAGTAATGACTAATTAATTATTAATTGATTACGTATTGACTCTAACACCCCCTCTTAAGATCAACTTATGAAGCTAAAAGTTTGATGAGAATGCAATGTGGGTGCATGGATGGGTCTCGGCTACAAGGCCTGATGAGGTACCCATGTACAAACAAATGAATATTTCATAACTAGAGAAAAGAAGAAAACCACATAGGAAAAATCTCCTCTCTAAAAGAGAAAATGAAATAATTATACTAGTGAAAAAAGGATAGGACTCAATGTGACACCCCAAGGACTACTTTTGTCATATAAGTACAATAGATGTCTCTCCAAATAGGAGAGAGAAAATGAGGATATGGATCTCCCATAAAGAAAGAGCTCATGTACCAATGAAAATTTGAGGATAGAGCATGATCCACTATTTGCAAACAACATTTTTCCCCTTAAGAAGAAAAAGATCCAATAGTGATTGGAGAAGCCACTCCCAAAAGTTGGAAGAATCATGAGTCCAAATCCAAATGATGTGTGCCTCTGAAAACTACTCAAATGTCCACATGTTAGAATGGGATGATGTCAATTCAAGATCATGTGAAGATTGATGTAGAATAAGTTGCAAAGGTGATGAAGATGATAGGCCAACAATAATGATGTGGCTATCAACAAAGAGGAGATGAATTCCCTCAAAGTAGTCCTCCAAATTTATAATATGAGACTTTACAAACAAGGATGATATGTTTGTAAGATACGGATCCCAAGTAGATGTGTCTAGAAGAAGATAAATGTCTTTTGTTGCACTAAACCAATAGGGGCCAAGGATTTGGTGATGCCAAGCTGATCAGGAAGATAAAAAAATGGAGATCGAGTCTTGAGATGAAGAGTGAGGACATGAAGATAAGTCTTTGAATCATTGAAACATGCAAGAAATATGATATACTCAAACTCCTCTAAAATATTGTCATCAAAGGGTATGGAATTTGCATCTCCAAGAGGAATGAGACAATTTACAATAAGATCTTGTAGGAGTGGAGAGATATGAGGGTCTGCATGGATCTCCCAAAGTCTAGTCCAAAGTGAGTGGGGGCAATCCATGTTTGATACAACACACATAGTGTCATGATCAGCACTAGAAAAAATCACTCATATAACATTATCATTGATAATACCCCATGTTGAGCTACTCCCCGATGTGTCTGGTGTAGGTATGAGTTCATATAGATAAGGAAAAATATCAAGCTACCTGAGTTGTGTCAGGATGTCATTTTGTCAAGACAAATAATTATCTTTCTCTAGGATGACCACAAAAGGATGAACAAAAAAACCCATGATACTTCCTCAAATGAAAAAATTAGAGGTTGAAAACCCTAGCACATGTAAAGTAGATCAAATGAAGTCATCTCACGCAAACAAATCCTTTCCAACTGTCAAGACGTCAAAGTAATTGATAAAAATGTGAAATCACAAAAAAATGAATAAAATGTATGTGAGGAAGATTTTGGAAAAAATGCATAAGTGAAATCTAAAGAGTTCTAAAATACCTTTCCAATGCCCGCAAGTATCACAAAAATCGAAGATAAAAGTGAAAAATTATGAGCTTAGAAACATGAAATGATGATATGTCTTTGATTGAGAATAAAATGCACTAGCAATAAAATAACATGATAAGACTTGCACTATTAGAAAGTACCTAGAACTAGCTTTCTAACAATATCTCGTTTTCTTGATTTTGACACTATACACCCAAGTTATTGCTAAAAGAAAAAAAACTATTCCTTTAGGCCAAATGGGGGCTAGGAGGGGGGAAAGGTGCTGGCCATACTGCTGACATCAGGCTTATGTCAGCATGACATCAACACCGAATATTCTCAGAATATTTCTTTTATTGGAAAAAAAATTTGATTGTCGAGAAAATTTGTCGTCACCAAAATATGCTTAGAACTTGTCAAAATCTTCAAGGAATATTCTCGAAAGATGCTGAAAAGATAGTTAGATTTTTAAATAATGTTGCTAGAAGAGGGAGTAATGGTTGGTGTATAAAGGTTGTTGGCTGGAGATTAAACAACAGTGGGGAATAGTTAATGGTCACTTAATTGGCGCCTTATGCCTCCGACAGGGTGGGGGCCCAAAAATGACCCAATGGGACCTTTCCTGCATGATTGTCTATTGGCAATAAGTGTTGTCATTGATGTTAGCCCGATATAGGCTATCATTGATGTCAGATGTGATGTTGAAGTATGTACATACTCTAGAGATAGTTGTTGCATAGTTGGTGTGTGTTGAGGCAAAAGTCTACAATGCAGTATAAGAATGGTGATCTAGGTGTGATGCGGAGGATGATACACATGTCCTAACGTATCTACAACATATTTAAATTAATGATATTTCAGTTTGATGTACTGCACATAGAGATAAGACGCAGAAGGTTCACTAAGACATTCATAGTATAGACTCTAAAGCAGTTCATGGTTTTCTAGTCCTCATCCTTCCACTGAGTGAGATTTTGTCTTATGGTTCAAATGATATATTGTTCAAGTTATGAAAGTTCCATATCCAAAAATCAAGTCATCACACCTTCTACAGTGAAAGTTACAAGTAATAGTGTTTTGAAAGAGTAATGTGTTGATGAAGGCTTACTAGAATGATTTGCATTCCTCCGGAATTGGAGTATATGCCTTGCAGTTTAGTGAACATATTAAATGGTGTACAAAGAATAGTACTTAGCAGTATCAGTGGTGAATTGGTCCACAAGCTCAATTTTTGAATAACAGTGTGCTACAATTTTTCCGAAATGCTTTGTTCCTACAATTATCAGTTTCATCATTTGTGCCAGAATATGATGATCGAATTCTTCAAGAGAAGGTTGAGTAGATATTGTGCATGAACTAAAATTCTTACTTCTTTGTCTTCATGATAGTCTTGGTCTCTCCTTAGGAGTGCAAAGGTGAACAGATAGTAGTTTTGGTAGTGGTATCATTATTTGGGCCAACAGACTTGTCTCCTTCATTAGAAGTTGATTCTGATTGGTTAATTTTGTTTTGGATAATGTGTTATGATGTGTTTAGATCTTGTAAATACCATGTGTTAATCCACAATTGGTTCTCTTACAAATATTATACATAATTGGAGTCAGCCAATGTAATATCAAGCATTTCTTCTAAAGGTCATCTTAGAGCTAACCTAATAAAGGTTTTGAGTTGTTGCGAAGGATATATATAGAAGATCAACTTCATTTTTGAAAGAGATGATTGATAGTGATTTACAATAGAGTAGAATTCAAAAAGATGAAGTGTTGAAAATCAATGTGAAGGGTTAATTGTGCAAAAAAGTGACTACAACATCATCATGTGTTAGATGCTTCTTCATAGCAGTTCATAATCGATTTTCTCATTCTAATTTTCATGTATCCTGATCTGAGATAGTGAGTCTCATTAGGTCCTTTGTATCTTGCTCCAAGCCTATGTACCTTAGTCAGCAAGTCTATAGGTAGTGAGTCTTAAAAACATTGTAATTCTTGTTAGCAGTGAGCTACATTTATTGTGAGTTAATCCTCACCATAGTTTTTCCCTTATTGGGTTTTCCATGTAAAAATTCTAGTGTCTTTATGTGATGCATGTGTTCTCTTTTGTTCTTTTCAATTAATATGACGTGTTGTTAATTTGCAAATGGAAATGGTTAAGTTTTAATTTATGTTGATTCACTCCCTCTCAACACATCATTGTGTTCAACAATTGGTATCAGAGCCAATCGCATTGATAAGCTTAACAACTAAGGTTAATCCTGCTTTTGAACACATGCGGTTTGTAGAAAAAATTAATTATATGTTTATTCCCGAACTAGATCTAGAATCAATGAAACCTAAAGGTTGGGACATCAATTTGAAAGATTGTGAAGTAGACTTTGAAGGAGAACTTTGGTATGCTCTTGAAGCTCTAGATGAAGCAAGACCACAAAATATCGAATATGAGTGCCCACTGAGAAAGACAAAAGAGAAAATTGACAAGTTGAAGGAAAAAGGTAAAGAATCAAAGGAAGAAATTGGCAAACTGAAAGCTCAAATAGGAGGAAGTGAATGTGAAATGAAAGCCAAAGAAGCTGGATATTTGATTTCAAATTTAAGTCAAAATTGAAGAAGGCCAGAGGATTGAGGATTTCCTGAATACAAAGATCAATGAAAAATGTGTTGAATGTTTAAAGCTTGAGGAAGAGATTGTATCCCTTGGGAAAGAACTTGAAAAAGAAAAAGAACAAATTGACAAGGTCTAAAACTAAGAAGAGGCTATGAAATTATTGGTGAGTTAATTAACTCTCAAAAACCCTCAAAAGAGAAATCCAGAGTTGGTTTGAAAAAGGGAAGTCCCACGGTCAATGCATTTGCAAATCTGTATGATAAATTCAAAGCAGTTTAGGACAGTCTGAAACAAGGGAGGAGAATTCCTGCACTTAAAAGCCTAAGGATACATCCTTTGGAAATGCAAATAAAAATCATAATAGCAAAAAGGAAGGAGGATTCATTCCCGTCTAGAGAAAAAAGAACTTCAAGAATCCTGCTCCTAAACAAACTACTCCTACCGAGTTCAATGGTAATTGTTATGCTTGTAATAATTTTGGTCATAAGGTAGTTGAATGCAGAATCAAGATGAGTCAAAACTCTTTCAAGCCTCCAAAGCATAATGATATGAACACTCAATCATTTCATGGTTAGTGCTATGCCTACAATAAATTTGGTCATAAGGCTAATGAATACATAAGTAAAATGATAAGGAATAGTAATGCTATGACCTATCAATATTTCTATGGTTATTGCTACACTGCAACAGTTTGGTTATAGGGTTGCTAGTTGTGGATCTAATGTGAGAAGAATCAAATTTTCCCCACAAGCTAGTATCACCTACTAAAATTTGCAATAAACTAGGACACATTGCTAGATTCTACAAAGGAAATAGTGTAAGATCTTCTAGTTCTTAAAAGAAGCCTATCATTATTTAGCAAAAGGAGATGAACAAATTTTGGCAGAAGAAGGAAGAAATTGAAATGAAGAATGAATCTATACCTCAACATGGTATATGAGTCCTCTGGTAACTAAATAGAGTATTATTTTAGGGGGAGTTGCAATTGTAGATCCTATCAAACCCCTGAAATGTATGAGATGCTGAAATCTTCAACATAATGATATATAGTGATATGGATTTGGTTGGTCATGATTCCATAGTAAATACAACTTCTGTGGAAGTATCCTGAAAGAGTATGGATCATTGTGATATCATAGACAACAAAAATTTGCTAATGTCAAGAACTAAGGAAGGTATTTAATATAGAATGAATAGGGTTGGAATGAAGCATATTTAATCTCAAATTGATCAAAATGAATTTCATTTGAAAGACATCAAGTGTGTGCAAGAGTTGAGGAAGTGAAGAAAGTGTTCAGAGAAGTGCGTGCAAACCCTAACAAGAAAAATTCACAGGTATTTCTCTGGTTTGCATGAAAAATCGTAGTGTTATCATGAGTACACCAGTTTTCATTGATGTTATTGAAAATTCAAGACCAAAATTTAAGAAGCATTCATACAATCCATGGAAATCAACAAGGATGGAGCATTCTCCCACGTTCTTATCAATGTATTGCATTAAGAAGATGTTTGCATTTACATTCATTCTCAGCTAAATGAATACAACCATCTGAAGATGGAAGAGTTTAGGTTCAATAATCTCGTGGGTGATAATTTCCAACTTAAACCAAAATATGCAAATTTGGAATTAAAAGGATTCAATATATGGAAGGGTTTTCCTAGCTTTTGCTATGAAGATGAATGGGTCAAAATTGCTTTAAGCCAAATTCATGAGGATATTTTTTGGCTTGATCAACCCTATCTAATCACAAAGGAAGTTATCAGATTGGTGCCAACACTGAAAATTGTTAAGAATGAAGAGGTCATGAAACTTATCGGAGAAAAATTCAACAAGAGAACTCTAACTGTGGATGATATCATTGATCCCGGTGTTCGATATGCCACAATGGGAATTGCATATAAGATCTATTACACAAAAAGAGTAGGGTTTTCTATTGCTACTGCCATTTGCACTACTTTTCAGATGGTAAAGGGAAAGACTATGACCTTTGAGAGCTCATACAACAACAATTGTTGGAGAATCTACAAAGAACTAAGGATTCACGATATAACTTCCGGTATGGCTCCCTGATCATTTGCCTTATGTTCTATTTCATGAATGAATTATCAGGTATGAAGAATGTGGCTTGGGGAAGGGACATTCTTGTCTCACACTAGATTAGGGAATGCTTGCATAATTTTTTAGATACCAATCAATGCAATAAAATGTTTTGGGGTTTCTTTAAAACCTTCCAAAGTGAAATGTAGAGGGACAAGATACCCTCTCAAGTTGTAAAAATGTACAAGGATGTGATCACTTTCATGGTTGATAAAGACAATTGTTACATGGAAGTGGTTGAATCAAGGACTTCCTAGATTACAAGGCTTCCCTATGAACTTCTTAGATAAAAATGGATTGCATATTTTGACATATTGCTCAACAAACCTAAGGATACCACAATCGAGAGATTTGGTACTTATGATGAAATAACGAAAAAGAAAGTGGGAAATAATGCAGAAAAAAAGGTGAAGAAGAAAGTAGGAAAGATGATGTCAGATTTAAAGAGGCTGATTGGAATTGCTAAGGGTTCTACAGATGTGTCACAAGCTCCCACCACCACTCCACAAGGACCAAGGAGATCAAGTAGGTCCACCCCTGTTGAAATTTTTGGACCTACCAAAACTCCTTCTAGTAGTAGAAGGAGTGCTACTGAACACTGGTGGAAATCAAGACTACTGAAAAGAAGACACCAAGAACTAAGTAGAAGGAAAGTAGGGAAAAGATTAATCCTGTGAATTTAATTGATGATGAAGAAGATGAAGAGGAAGAAATGAAATGATACATCTTAAAAAGAAGAAAGAAGAGAACGAGGCAAGAAGTAGTAGATGAAAAATCCAAAGAAGAAGGAAAGAAAAGGAAAACACAGAAGGCTCCTCTAGATCATATGCCTCTACAACTTGAGGTCACTATCAATGCAATTGTGGAGCATGATGCACTAAAAGAGATGTACTCATCAACAAGAGGAATGAAGCTATTTTTGAAGAAGCTAAGATGAGACAACAAGCATTAGAAAAAAATGGTGTAGAAATCTCTCAAGAAGAAAGGTTAAAATTTTCTCATTATCAAGGTCAAGAATTTAAGACCAAACAAAGAATAAATACCTTGATGGAAAATGATAAAGAAGAAATAAAGAGGATGGAGAAAGACACCGAAGAGATGATAATAAAAATATTAGAAGAACTAAAGAATCTTGAAATAGTTAGAGATGGAGCTCCTTTAGATACTTTAGATTTATAGGATATACCTGATGTGTCTACTTGGGACATAGATTTATCGGCCTTTGAAGAAAATGTGACTAAATTTGGTGAGACAGATGAAAATGCCAAACAGGATGAGGAAACTGCTCCTCCGAAGAACACAAGTGTACATAATGTAGGAGATCAAAATAAAATAGGTGTCTCTCCTCCGGAGAACACTATCTCTAGTGAAAAACACAACATTCCTTCACCAAAAAATTCAAGAAACAGTGAGCAGAGGGTAGAGATAAATCCTAAGAAAGGTCAAGATGTGAAGAAGGTTACAATAGAGGAGCAAGATGCTTCTATGAACAAAGGTCAGGGTTCTTCTATAGTCTCTTTCAAAGACCTTCTAGGACTACAGATACAGTTTCAATCTGTGGTGACACCTCAACTCTTACAAATTCCAACACATGATGGAAAAATTGAATTATCAAATATTTCTCCCTTCCATAAGCTACAACTTGGTGGTGTCTTGCATACTTCTGCAAGAAAGGAAATTCTACAAGAGCATGTAAAGTGGAGTGAATTAGTTGATGAGGTAGTCAAGATTATTCAAGAAAGTTTACTGGAAGTAAAATTTGATGTCTCCTTACCTCCGGAACCAAAGCTAAATATTTTAAGGGATTCTTTCAAGGATCACTCATCTCTCTCTGAACAAAAGGCAGAACAAGAGGCCTTGAGAAAGACAAAAGACAAAAGAATGGATGAAGCCTCTAATGTAGTGCCTCTCGTGTTACTATTACTCTTATGATACTGTTTAGATACTGCTTATGTTGATGCAAACTCGAGACTTCAATGGTGATTGTTTTACCTGTTTGACTTGTGTGTTTTGTTTGGATGATCATAATACTGTTTTATGATGTTGATAATATAACGATGCATGGTGTTCGTCTTTATCTAGTTATGTGATATGGTATGATTAGGTAAACTGATTACTGCTCGCTTCATGATATTTATGATGATGTGTTATTGTTTGAGGTTCGGGTGAGAGGGACGGTGTTGCATTGCTCATCCGTGAGCACCCTGCCACACTGCAATTCTCTCTCACGATGTGTTTGGCATTGGATATATATGTTGTTTCGACACTTGTTTTTATGCATGATTGCAGGTACCCGAGCCTCGATTCCACCTGCACTGTTAGGACAGGGTGAGCCTCATAAATCCTAATGGGTATGAAGTTGAAAATGGATTTGACAAGAAAGCATCCACGTCCGCGTCCGTCATCCCGTCACTGTTTGACGACGTATAGAGAGATGGGGTGTTATTTTAAATTCACATTTGATTTGCATAAAATGTTTTCTTTGAATAGTTTGGTTTTATATGCATTTTATTTGCCAACCCTTGCTCTGCACCTTGATAAACCTCAATTTCATTTTATTTCACTATGACGCCATGATGGTATTTTTTGGACTTTTTATGATGGAGTTGTTGATTAAGTTTAGTAAAAATTTACAATATGCTTTGTGACTTGTCAACCCAGCCATAAAAATTGACGCCACTTCCATTGGGTAAATGGGTTATAATGAATGCCCTTAGAATCATATATCCTTGATCTGTTCATATTGGGAAGACTTTCCCACTTGCCTATCGCTTTATTGTAGAGTGTTGTTCTTCTGTTGAAATCCCCTCCATCAAAGTGTATATATCCTTCTGGAGATGTTGAAAAGACACTGTTATATTTCGAGTTGGACAAATCGGCTACCTTGAACCAGTTGTTAGAACAAAAATCATAAGTCATAATTTTCCTTTTCTTTATACAAATCCGTTTGTCATTGACAACAAGCACAATTAGAAATCCTTCATATGCTGGAATGTCACACAATATCCTCCATGCGACTTCCTCAGGGTCATAAGCACACATTTCATAGCTAAAATCAGACCCTTCTTTGAACACTTGTCTAACTGCAAATTTCACCTGCTCGTTTAATTTAAAATCATTATCAATCTTGATAGAAGTGAGGATTGCTAACCATAGCCTTCCAGCTTTGGCAAACTTTTCTAAGTACGCCATGATATATGAATAGAACCCTCATGAACATCCGAAAATCTCTAATCCTAACAACCAACAGATTCGTACAAGAAAATAATGGATATATTCTCATTGTCGTTCGAATAAAATCTACATATTTTCACCCCCCTCTCTTGCAGATGCATCGAAGGGGTTCTGCAGAGGAAGAGAAGTCGTGTAATAGGGATATAAACACAACATATACACTATTTATTTATAAATTCAAAGTAGATGCATGACGCGGCGGGATATGTGGATGTGTCCACACTGTTACCTCTCTTTATAACTGTCAATGCAAAGTCGTGCACTATGGGAAGTAAACATAAAATGATTTCATGTTTATTTATATATAAATAAATACATTTGTTGTTTACTTGTTTAAATTTATGTATTCTTGAAAAAATCCTAATTAATAGATTAACAAATGTGTGTATGCAGAAATACTTAACCTATTTTGTTTAAGAGTTGGTTGGATAGAATTAATTGAATAGAAGAAGTGTATTTAGAAGAACCATCATTGAATTGAATACTTATTAACGATTACCTTGTACCACTTGAATCCATTATCTGTTATTGATTGAATTTTAATGGTTAATGTTAGGCAAAGAAAGTTGACATATTTGCATTATGATGAATGATTGATTTGTTGAGTTTAAAAGATGGTGGTGAAAGGAGGTAAATTAATACATATAAAATACCGTTCTTTTAATTACCGCAGAATACTTAAATTGAATATATATACACATCTATAAATATATGTAGATATAAATATACTTATATATTGAAGTTTGATTATGACTATAATTAATTGTTCGTGTTAAATTAAGTAACTAGGTATTTCTAAAAGATGTTAATATAGTCCTTTAATTAGTTTTAAATGATCTCTTCATGAATGAATAGGTAAAAAAAGTAAAATTGAATCTTGTGCTCTTATAATTTACTATTTTTCCGTGAGAATTAATTACTCAAGAATATTATGATCATAGTTCCTTAAATATTTAATGATTTTTTTTTATGAGTGCAATGTTATAACGTAAATAAGTGTTGTGTTTATTGTTTAGGTACATTTAAAATTTGATTTATTTTCAGAAACATTTCAAATCAGATTTTTTCCTAATGCATCTAAATTAGATTTATTTTCAAAGTGCATTCAAAATTAGATTTATCTACAAGTTAGTTAAAGTTAAATTTATTTACAAATTCTTTTACTATTAGATTTGTGATTTGCATAAATGTTATATTTTTTATTATATTTAATTGCAGTAAACAAACATGTTACATTCAAATTAGATTTATTATTTTAAAGTAACAAATATATAGGTTATATTTTAAATTTTAATTATTTTGAAGTAAACAAATGCATAGGCTAGGAATTTTAAAATCAAGAGGAATCTGATGGTTTACATACTATAGGTTTTTTGTAGTGCTTATCTATTTTAAAGATATTATTAGTGCTTATCTATTTTAAAGATATTATTATGAAAATGCATTTAATTATAGCTGATTATTTAATTATTCTTTACATTATCTTTAATAAGATTGGATTATGTTTACATATAAGTGAATGTATATTTATAGTTGACCTTGAATATGTTTAGATAGCTATTGATTTGATCTGAATACTCTTTGGACTTGATTCCTTATGCATACTAGTGGTTCCATGATGATCATATTTTCCTCTTGCCTTATTTCGCTTTTGAGGTAATCTTATGTCTAGATATGTTTTGGAAATGTTGGGAACCCATATTGCTAAAGTTAATTTTTTTGTTAGTCTTGGGAGGTAGGTTGTTAAGCTTCTAGAGGCGATGGGAAACCTGTTTTGTGTTGAATTTTCCCATGATTAGATCTTTGTGTTTCCATTGATTGTATTCCTATTTTGAGCTTTCATGGGTGTACCTTGTTCCATGATTTTCCTTGCCTTTGGTTATGACTATGAGCAAGATGGTTCATGCCTCGCACATGCTTTCATTTTGTGGTTTTTATGTTTGGTACACCCCCTTGTTGTTGTGAGTCTTGTTTCAGAACTGTTGGGGAGGGTGGCTCTTCATGGGGGTCGGCACACAAAGGGGTTGTTAGGGTAACCCATGGAAGAGTTTCCTAAACAAGTGATAATGTAATTAATGAACTAGTGGGTTTGGGTAGTTAACATTTAATCAAGATTTATTATGTGCCTCACCCATACCGTTGGTGCTTTCATAGGCTAAGGATGGGGTGAGAAGACCTGGTCAATAAGATCACTTCCTTGTCCTCACAAAAGGTAAGTGGTCCCACATGAGTCACGCTATGGAGCGGCTCCTTGAGATAGGCAGTCAGGATAAGCATAAATGGAGGCGGAACCTTGTGATAGGTTGTCTGGATAATCCATGTAAGGCCATGCAATGACACTCTCCCACAGTACCCGTTTACTTTCCTTTGTTTGGTAGCCTCTAAAAGTGTTGTACTTGTTTGATGTTGTTTTATGTCAATGTTGAGTTAGCCTTGTTTGCTTGACCTTGTTTGGATGTGGATCCTTTCTTGTCATCTCCTAGCACGAGGGGTGGACCTTTGGGTCCACGCAATTGGTTGGAACGTGCTATGCACCCCATTGGGTTCCCAGAATGTGTTTGTGATGCATAAGCAGATGTAGAGTTCCAGAGCTTCACTTGGTTGAAGAATTTTCCTCACTTTCTACCGTATTCTTCATTGATGTATCATTCTAGTACTCAATGTACTTTTCCCATTGATATAAGGGAAGCATTATGTAATGTACCATTGTATCCTTGATATGTTGTATCTATGGAAATATGCTCCACAATTGTATTATGGAACTGTGAATTGAATTGTAATAAAATGATGTATTGTTTTCCTCTCTTTTGATCATTAATGGTTGTATGTCATCATTATGTAATCTTGGCTTTCATTCGCTTACGTTTTGGTATGGATTTTACGTTTAGTAATGCCACCACGTGTACCCCAGAGGACGTAGATGATTCTATGTATGCACAATGGCTTTTCATGTAATGCAAGTACATACTTATCTTATGCAATGTTTCTCTTTAAAAAAAAAAAAAATTGTGCAGTATTTTGTTGTCCTTTGGGGTTAAGACGGCGGGGCATTACATCTTTGGTATCAGAGCACGTTTTACAAATCTGGGTACTCTAGGTTAATTGTTCCCATTAGGCTAACCTTTGCGAACAACTCTTGATCTTACATGTTCCTCTCTAATGTCACGCAGGAGCATGCCTCGGGTAGAGGTCGTGGTCATGGCAGAGGCCGAGGAGGTGGTGGTCATAGAGCCAACCGTGAAATTACTCTGTCACAAAGTTCCCATGAATTAGAATGTGAGGAACAATAGGGGTCTCAAAATCATCCGAAAGGAGGAGGCCCAAATCTGGAACAGCCAGGGAAAGTTGGATTGCAGTTACGATAGTTGTTGGAGGAGGTGCTTGGTTGTTTAGGCCCTAGGACAGAAGGGGGTAACCAAGTAGAGAGGGAAAGGGAGAGATCTCTGAGGCGGAAGGAAGCATCGGCAGAGCAGGATGCAATAGTGGCAGGTCACATGAGGGATCTGTTGAGAGCTCATCCTCCCACTTTCGATGGTGCTGGCGGAGGACTTGAGGCAGAAACGTGGCTAATAGACTTGGATCGTTGCTTTGCGATGCATCCTTACGGCAACAATAGTCGGGCTAGGTGTGCCATTATGCACCTCAGAGGCTTCACATCTACATGGTGGCGACTAGAAGAACAAAAGCTAGACCTAGACATCAGCATGGTGACTTGGGAGTTGTTTTTAGAGAGATTTAAGGCTTGCTTCCTCTCAGACCACTGGAGACAGCGCTGAGCAAATGAATTTCATGAGTTAAGACAAATGGAAATGTTAGTTGACCAGTATGAGAGATGATTCTATGAGCTCAAGTAGTATGCGGGAATCAACAATGATGAGGCGATGCTTGTACAACACTTTGTCAGGGGCTTAAATGCCCGAATCAGTGGGGATTCCAGGTTTTTGAGGCAAAGAAAATGGAGGTGGTTGTTGAGAAGGCTCGTCTAGTAGAGGAAACTTTGGCCATGGCTTGGGGAGGTCACATAGGTGTGTAGATTGGAAATGCACCTGCGTTTGGTTTTGGTTCATGAGGTGGGAAGCCTCAAGCTACAGGATCTTCTAGGAGTCATCATACGCCTTCTAAGGGTGGTCGGTAGCAGCAATAGTCACAAATTAAGCACAAAAAATCTCAATCTCAGTAGAGTAGTAGAACTCAGTTCAAAAGAAATTAGAGCTGGGAACAAAATCAGCGTAACCATTTTGAGTAGCCTGGATAGAGTTCACAGTCGGCACCCAGTCGAAGCAATTATCAGCAGTTAAATGCACCATCAGGTGGTGGAGGTTTTGGTTGAGGTATAGGTTGTTTCTCCTACGGTCAATAGGGATATATTGATAGACAATTTCCACAGAAGAAGACTTCAAGGTTTAGTTAGAAGCCAGCCGCTTCCAAGCCAACGGTGGGCGATGTGAGCAAATCTCATCGAGTCTTTGCGACGGTTGACAACCGTCAAGCTGATCACCAGGGCATCGTGGTTGAGACATCAAGTGTGTTGCAAGGCACTAGTATTTCTATTCTCTTTGATTTTGGTGCATCATATTTGTTTATTTCCCCTTCAGTAGTAGAGTATTGTAGACTGGTGGTAGCAAGGCAAGGCATTAAGTGGTAGGTCAAATTGGTCTCTAGGGAAAAGATAGCAGTTGAATTGTTTGTTCAGGGTTGTGTCTTGAAAATTGGGTCGTTGGTGACTACAGTGGACCTTCGAATCCTACCTCTTGGGTCCTATGATGTCATTTTGGGTAGAGATTGGTTGAATGCTCATTGAGCGATAATAGATAGTTGCCACAAGGTTGTGCGATGTGTAGATGATTCAAGAAATGAAGTGGAGATCGTTGGCATACAGAGACCCATCTCTTTGTGGATGATCTCTGCTATGCAATTGAAGAGGTGTTTCTGTCAGCGTTGTCAGTTTTTTGATGTGTCATTCAATGACTTGGATTTGGATGAGAGTCAAGAGGTGTCATTAGATGACTACCCTCTCCTTAAGGAATTCACAGATGTTTTTTTGAGTGAAATTTCGTGAATGCCACCAAAGTGTGACATTGACTTTAGGATTGATCTTGTACCTAGGGCTGAGCCTATATCTCGGGCTCCATATTGGATGACAACTTAGGAGCTTCAGGAGCTCTGTTTGTAGTTAGAGGAGATTTTAGAAAAAAGGTTCATTTGTCCTAGCGTTTCCCTGTGGGGAGCACCAGTTATATTTCTAAAGAAGAAGGATGGTTCCCTTCATTTGTGCATCGACTACAGGAAGCTAAACAAGGCGACGATGAAGAATCAATACCCCTTGCTGAGAATTGACGACCTTTTTGATCAGATAAAGGGGGCTCAGGTATTTTCAAAGATAGATCTTAAGTCGAGATACCATCAATTGCGGATAGCCGAAGCTGATATTCACAAAACAACATTTCACACTCGTTACGGGCATTATGAATTCATTGTTATGCCATTTAGGTTGACGAGTGCACCATCAATCTTCATGAGCCTGATGAATGGAGTCTTTCGAACCTATTTGGATAGATTTTTCTTGTGTTCCTCGATGATATCCTAATCTACTCGAAGACTATGAAGGAGTATGAGGATGTAATGTCCCCTTCTCATCAGTGATCTGTTCTGACACTCATCAGCCTATTTGGGAAGCCTGTAGGCGTGTGTGAGGTAAAATTAGGGTTTCCAATTCTGAGGTTTTGTGGCTTTTCAGGGAGTTTACTATTTATAGTAAATCCTAATTTTTGGTAGTATGTAGTTATCATTCTTCAAGGTCTTCATTTGCAGTTGGAGCATCTAATGCAATTCAAGTTTGGCTCCTAATGGTTTAATTTTGGAGAATCAAGGCATTTATGTTTATTTTGCAGTTGACCCCCTTGGCCTAGGAGAACAACTTTATGTTGTGTTTAAAAGAGGGACTTGGAAGGGGGGACGCCTTCATGAAGAATTAATTATATTTTAATTATTGTCTTTTTTCCTTGGGAAAAGTGGACGCCACTTTTAAAAGAAATAATTTTAATTTAAAGAAAAGTTCATATTATGCAAAAAGGGATGCCTTTTTGAGGAATTAATTGTTTCTTGGAAAATTGAAAA
This sequence comes from Sequoia sempervirens, assembly GCA_007258455.2. Taxonomy (NCBI): domain Eukaryota; kingdom Viridiplantae; phylum Streptophyta; class Pinopsida; order Cupressales; family Cupressaceae; genus Sequoia; species Sequoia sempervirens. The sequence continues at coordinate 18,076 of VDFB02299197.1, read as the reverse complement.
GACTCCTGTGTCTTTTGGTATGCTTCCTCATGAGTTTGAGGAGTTTTGTGAGCTTCTATTTAATGAAGGTCTTTGCTCCAACATTTCATCCATTCATGTTATCATATTGTTATGCTGTCGGAATGACATCTGAAACCTTGCTTCAAGGATGCTACCTCCTAGCCATTAACCAATTTCGTGTTTGAAATACAACACCTAGTTGGAATTTGCTGCTTCTCATCCAGACTAGCAGATTTGTGCTCAACAGTTGAAGTTATGATGAAATTTCCAGATTTTGAAGTTGTTGACGCATCTACAACTGAAAATGAATTTTGTTAGCAGCTCTTGGAATAAAATTCATTTGGTTCTGGGTACTTGTGCATTGCATTTTTTTGCCAAGGGCGCCCCTTTCCTCCAAGTTTGAGATTTTATTTTGAATTCTCTAATTTTTAAAGACAAAATCGCCCCTTCTCAAGGCCGTACCATTTAGCTTGCATTGGGAAGTGTGCCAAAAATTAAAGACCAAGTTTTGTTGTTGTTTCTTCATCCTAGCATGGTCGCCTACCTTCCAGAAGTCCATAGCATTCAGTCTCATTCGATTTGGAGGTGAAATGAGCGAGTTATGAATATTTTATTGATTTTCCAGTTGGCTGATAAGAAATTACAGAACTCAGGTTTTTATATCAGATTCATATATTTTTTGTTTTGGTCATAATTCTATCATTGGAAAAGTAAAGGAACATCATAGAACTCATTCTTCTCTTCTAGTCTTATTTCTCTATCATTGTAATACATGTTTTTGCAATCTTTTGAACTGTAAGGTTTTGATTAGTAGTACTAATCCAACCTATGTTATTGCTGCAACTACTTGTTTTATTTCCTATGTTTACCGCCAGTGCGGAGAAAGAACTTGTTATATCATTGTACCCACTTTCAAGTGGTGAATCCCCACAATTTTGTGGATGCCCGCCACAGTGGATGAATTAGATTGTTGTAGCTTCATGGCTGGTTATCCGCCTACTAGTTTCAATTTTAAGTAATCACTCTGTCATATGTTAGCACCTCACCCTCAGTGGGATCTTGAGTGCACATTCTTGACGTTGAGTAGTTTCTTTCAAGTACTGTTCTTTCATTTCTCCGCCATATGACAACACCTTTCCATCATTTGGATTGAGTGTGCATTCTTGGCATTGAGCTCTTTTAAGCTTAGTTTTCAGGTTGATGCTAATGCTAATCTAGTTGGCTATTGCGGGTTTATGTTGTGTAATTCCTTCGAAAAAATTGGTTAGCATATTTCAGTGGTATCAGAGCAGAAGACCCTGCCATCCTGTGGCAATTTGCAGTTGGTTATCTAATGAGTGAAAGAGACACTAGGCCATACACCAGAAGTCAGGCTAGAACTCAGCATCAGTTTCCGTCTGTTCCATAGGCAGAGACTTTCTCAAGAGTCTTAAGAGATCTTGGAAAAATAATGGAAGGTTCAGAAAAGTCAGTGGAAGAAGTTGAACACACAGTTGAAATAATGTCAGACAGTGTTAGGAGAGAAAATGAGGAGAGGGACAGAGTTGAGAAGAAGTTTGATGGGATGATAGACATGATGTCCCATCTATTGTCCAAGTTGGATCAGCAAGCAACTCATAATGTTCTTCAGCCCCAAAATAATCCAACTGGTGAAAGCAGTGGAGTTAATGGAAAATCTAGTAATGGCAGTCCTGAGGTGAATAAAGGAGATAGAATTGTGGGTCAACATGCTGCAATTCCTAGTGGGTCATCCTATAGACCTCTTTTCCCCGTCTTCACACCAAGGGAAGAGCAACAACCAGTTGAAGTTGCACCAACCTTTGCTGATGATGCACATCAAGCTTACATGGAGTATGCTTCTTTACCTCTTGATTTGAGAGATGCTTGGACCTTTGATCAATTCATGAATCAAAGGAGTCAGAGAAATGGAGGAAGGAATGAGCAACGTCCTCCTATGGTGCCTAGAAATGATTTCTACCAAGCTTTGGGAAAAATAACTATGGAACATTTTGATGGTAGTAATAAGTGCACAGCCAGATCATGGGTGCAGAAGCTAGATAATTATCTCTCTCTCATACCCATGCCAGAAGGAGATGCTATAAAGTTTGCTACTTTGCATTTGGATGGAATAGCTCACAAATGGTGGACTCATGGTTTGGTCACTCTTGGCCATAACCTCATTCGTACCTATGATGATTTTACCAACAAGCTGATCGAGAGATTTGATACCAAGGATCCAGAGTTGAGATTCAAAGAATTGGCACAATTGAAACAACAAGGATCTTTAGAAAATTATGTGGCTGATTTTTAGAGGTTGTCAGTAATGGTGCCTAACATTACTGAGAGAAGACTTGTGGTTCTTTTTGCTGAAGGTTTAATGGAGCCTTTGAAAGGATGGGTTAAAGCCTTTGATCCACCAACTCTAGATGAAGCCATTAAGAAAACAAGGAGCATGGAGTTGGCAGCGCCAAGGCCTAAGTTTCATTTGAAACCTTTCAGCCATAAGAAGGATAAGAAACATTCTTCAAATCTGCCTAAGAATTTTCCACTAAGGTTATCAGAGGAGCTCAGAGAACAGCTTAGAAAAGATGGAGTTTGCTTCACTTGTCGTGAACCTTGGGTTAAGGGTCACCGTTGCTATGGAAGAGGCAAAGCAAATCGAATGGAGGGCTATTCTGATTATGGATCAAAATCTGATTCGTTTGATCAACAATATGAATCAGCAAGTAGTGAAGGTGAAGAAGCCCCTGAAGAGAAGCCTGATGAGGTGGTAGATGGTAGTGCTTTTGTACAACTATCAAGTTTTCAAAAAAATGAGTCCTTTTGGGTTCATGGAGTAGTTAATTCCCAAAGGATTGTTGCTCTAATTGAGACTGGAGCAACTCATAATTTTATTGATGAAGGATTGGTTGCTAAAAAGGGTTTGAAGACTGAGGAATTTGATGGTTTCAAGGTAATGGTTGCAGATGGTTTTACTATGTCTTGCACGAGGAAGATTCCTAACCTCTCTATGCAATTGGGAAATTATGAGATTAAAGATGATTTTTATGTGGTGGGAATTGGAGACACTGATGTTGTGCTAGGCATACAATGGTTGCGATCTCTTGGTGAGATCATATTGAATTTGCAAACTATGGAGCTTAAATTTCAGTCTAATGGAAGGAAGGTTGTTCTAAGAGGGATGTCAAACGGGGGCCCTCAAATTGTGTCTTTGAAGAGGATGGAAAGATTGATCCGTCACGATCAAGTTGAATGGGCTGCTGAATGTTTGATTCTACCAGCTGATCCAGTGGAGGAGAAAAGGCAATATCACCCTGATATTCAAGCCTTACTTTCAAAGAAGAGCAAAGTCTTTGGAAGCATACCTCCTGGAAGACCTCCTGAAAGAGGTTCTGAGCATGTAATTGAGTTAGAAGAAGGAGAAAATCCTGTCATGACTACACCTTACCTTTATCCAAAGAAGCAAAAAGATGAGATTGAAAAATCCATCAAGGAGCTTTTGGAGAGTGGTTTCATTAGACCAAGCAAGAGTCCTTTTTCTTCTGCAGTGGTGTTGGTCAAAAAGAAAGATGGTACGATGTGTATGTGTATTGACTACCGAGAATTGAATCAGAAGACCATCAAGAATAGGTATCCTATCCCTAGGATTGATGAGCTCATTGATGAGCTCCATGGGGCTATGTTCTTCTCGAAGATTGATCTTCGTTTGGGCTACCATCAAATCAGAATGAGGGAGACAGACATAGCAAAAATAACATTCAGATGTCACTTTGGGAATTTTGAATTTCTTGTCATTCCTTTTGGTTTGACAAACGCTCTAGCAACATTTCAATCTTGTATGAACAAGATTTTTAGACAACAGTTGAGGAAGTTTGTGCTCATCTTCTTCGATGACATTCTCATTTTCAGTAAGTCATGGGAAGAGCACCTTAAGCATTTGGAAGAAGTGCTTAGTATTTTGGAGGCGGAATGTTTGTTCGCCAAAGAATCAAAGTGTGAGTTCGGGATGACAGAACTCTTATATCTTGGCCACATTATCAGTTCAAAGGGTGTGAAAGTTGATCCTGAGAAGATAAGAGCCATTCTTGATTGGCCAACTCCAAAGAATGTTTCTCATTTGAGAGGATTTTTGGGGTTATGTGGATTCTATAGAAGATTTGTGAAAGGATATTCTCATCAAGCAGCCCCTCTCACAGATCTTACAAAGAAAGGAGCTTTTCTTTGGACCAAGAAGGCACAAGAAGTTTTTGATAAATTTAAGCAAATCACGAGTACATGTCCTGTGTTGGCTCTTCCGGATTTTATAAAATCATTTGAATTACAGTGTGATGCTTCAGGTGAGGGTGTGGGAGCTGTTCTAATGCAAGACAAACATCCCATTGTCTTCGAAAGCCAGAAATTGAGAGGAGCAGAAAAAACTTACTCCATTTATGACAAAGAGATGCTTTCCATCATGCATGCTTTGTCTAAATTCTGTCAATATTTGGTGGGAAGTAGATTTGTTGTTAAGACTAACCACAATAGTCTTAAACATTTTATGTGCCAAAAGGATTTGAATGAAAGGCAGCAAAAGTGGGTAAGTAAGCTCCAAGCATATGACTTTGACATTGAATATGTCAAAGGGAAAAATAACATAGTAGCTGATGCTCTTTCAAGAAGGCCTCATTTGCAGTCACTCTGTGAGTTATCAACAGATTGGAAGGAGTTAATTGCTGTTGATTATGTTAAAAATCAGTTTGCAACCAGCTTGCTAGAAGGTCATTTGGTTGATGAAAGGTATAAGTTGGTTGATGGGATAATCTACTATAAAGATAGAATCTTTTTAGTGCATGAATCCAAGCTTAAAAAGAAGATTCTACAATCTTTTCATGATGTTCCCCTTGCTGGTCATCAAGGGATTTTTAAGACTTATAAGCAGATTCGTGAAAGATTCACTTGGAAAGGGTTGAAAGAAGAAGTCTTGAACTACATTAGAGAGTGTCTGATTTGTCAAAGAAATAAAAATGAACACTCTTATCCAGCTGGTCTGCTACAGCCCTTGCCCATTCTGAATCAGAAATGGGAAAGTATTGCAATGGATTTTATCACAGGGTTTCCCAAGGTGCAAGGACGAGATTTTATTTTTGTTGTGGTTGATAGACTAACAAAATTTGCTCATTTCTTTGTTGTCACCACTTCATTTACATCAGCTCAAGTGGCTGAGTTTTTTTTTAGAGAGGTCTTTCGTTTGCATGGATTGCCTAAAACTATTGTCAGTGATAGGGATAGCAAGTTCCTAAGTGTTTTTTGGCAAGAGATCTTTTGATTGAGTGGGACAGTGCTTACTCCAAGCACTAGTTATCACCCACAAATAGATGGGCAATCAGAAATTGTTAACAAATGGTTAGAAGGCTACCTAAGAAACTATGTTTCAGGACAACAAAGAGCTTGGATTAAATGGCTTCATTTAGGAGAGTATTGTTATAACTCTTCTTATCATATTTCAATTAAGATGTCACCTTTCATGGCTCTTTATGGTTATGAAGCTATTAATTTTGTTGATTTAGTGTTTGGTGATAGTAGAGCTCCACAAGCACAGGATATGTTACAATAGAGCCAAGACATCTTGAAATATCTCAAGGAAAATCTACAACAAGCTTAAAATCAGTAGAAGTTATATGTTGATTAGCAGTGCGTTCAGAGGTCTTTTGAAGTTGGGGACATGGTCTATTTGAGGCTTCAACCCTATAAACAATCTTCTCTCAAGAAAAGTGGTGCAGAAAAGTTGAAGCCACGTTTCTATGGTCCTTTCAAAGTCACCAAGAGGATTGGTGAAGTTTCTTATGAGTTGGAGCTTCCAGCTGAAAGCAAAGTGCATAATGTCTTTCATGTGTCACACCTCAAGAAGGCACTTGGACACAACGTTATGGCTACTTCAAAATTACCTCCATTGGATGAGGAAGGTCAGTTGGTGTTGATTCCAGAAGAAATTCTTGATACTAGAGAGCGTTCCTTGAGGAGAAGGACAATCAAAGAATACTTGGTTAGATGGAGGAATTTTCCTATTGAAGATGCCACGTGGGAAGGAGAACAGATCTTGTTGCATCCATCTTTTCAGTTGCTTGAGGACAAGCAATCTTGAGGAGGGCAGACTGTAATGTCCCCTTCTCATCACCCTATTCCAGAAGCCCGTAGGCATGTGTGAGGTAAAATTAGTGTTTCCAGTTCTGAGGTTCTGTGGCTTTTCAGGGAGTTTACTATTTATAGTAAATCCTAATTTTTGGTAGTATGCAGTTATAATTCTTCAAGGTCTTCATTTGCAGTTGGAGCATCTAATGCAATTCAATTTTGGCTCCTAATGGTTTAATTTTGGAGAATCAAGGCATTTATGTTTATTTTGCAGTTGACCCCCTTGGCCTAGGAGAACAACTTTATGTTGTGTTTAAAAGAGGGACTTGGAAGGGGGAACGCCTTCATGAAGAATTAATTATATTTTAATTATTGCCTTTTTGCCTTGGGAAAAGTGGACACCACTTTTAAAAAAAATAATTTTAATTTAAAGAGAAGTTCATATTATGCAAAAAGGGACGCCTTTTTGAGGAATTAATTGTTTCTTGGAAAATTGAAAAGATTCATGTGTCTTTTGGTATGCTTCCTCAGGAATTTGAGGAGTTTTGTGAGCTTCTATTTAATGAAGGTTTTTTCTCCAGCATAGATGCCAGTGTGCTAGAGAGATGCCAACACATCATGTTGTTGTCCCAGATTCACGCTACCATCCCCGAATAGAGAGCCATTTGAGGTGCAGTACTGACTCCAAAAACCAGCTTGCCTAGCCTAAACCTGAATTTCATATCTGTAGAGTGATAGAAGTACTACATAGTACTATTCATTTTCTTGATCCTCACCCTAAGACATCCTTTAGAGCGAGGTAAGTTGGGGCATCCCTCCGCTCTTGGCTCTCTATGACCTAGAGCCTTGACGTGGTTGGTCCCCCTCTCTTACATTTTTGGTGAACTTGACATGAATAACATCTACCCATTTGTTTGTGTTGAGGATTTTCCCTTGTGCCTTGAGATTGTTATATCCCTAAGTGTTGTGAGGGTTTATGAGCATCACAACCCAGTCTATGACTTCCAGGTATGTTGTTAGAAGAAGCGTGCGACACTTACCGATGGAGAAGAAGAAGGTCACTTCTAGTTTTGCCTCCAGTTTCTCCACTGTTTAGCTAATGAGTTTACCACTGGTTTTCCTGCGGCCTTCACTAACAAGATGGGTTTTGTAGACGAGACCACTTACATTCCTACTCCTCCAGCATCCCCTATGGCTTCGTCCATGGATGAGGATGAGGTTGTGCATGTCCCTACAGAAAACCTATTGGCATTAGATAACAGATTGGCAGATCTTATGAATCATTTGGAGAAAGAACCAAACATGGCGAGAGTTGCTAGGCTTACTAACGAAGTGAGACATTTGTTAGCAAAGGATCAGATATGCATAGAATTCTTATGTGGCCTTATCGATCTAACTAAAGCTTATGTCCCTTCAAGTATAAGACTAGATCAGGTACTACCCAAGGGGAAGTGCTCGATACCTATGAAAGACAAATAGGTGTTTCCATGCCTACCACATCTATATGCATGGCCAAAATGGGCCCCTTGACTAGTGTCTCTTTTGCTTCTCAAAATCCCCACACTATCAACGTGAGTAAAACACCCCTTGGGTTTAGTTTCACCCCTCCTGCTGCCCCTGGCGGCAGAGGCTCTAGTGGAATGAGTGGTGGTGGTTATAGTAGCAGAGGTGGCATCGGTGGAGGTGGCTTTGGTCAAGGCCATGGAGGTGGATCTGATGGAGTTCCTATCAGTGGTGGTGGCTCCGAAGAAAATCATAGTGGTGACTTCGGAGGTGGTTTTGGTGGTGGTGGTTATGTAGGCTCCATTGGTCCTTTATCATCTACTAACCTTGTTTTGAATGCCTTGCTTTAGATTATGGGTCGTATGTAAAACCAGTTGGCAAGTATCTCCCAGGCCTTGACCTAACTTATCTTCCAACCCTTTTTTTGACATAGCTCATTGTCAATAACAATATTAAGTAATCCCTTCCCACAACGAATGGAGATTCCAAAATTTAAGAAATATGGTGGCAAAGGGGACCCAAAAACACATGTTTCCACCTTTAATGTCATGTGTATAGACATCTTCCATCACGATGCATTGATGGAAAAAATATTTCCTCGATCTCTTAAGGATACAACACTTGAGAGGTATTGTTCCTTACCCTAAAACTCTATCTTCTCATTTGATCAACTTGTAAATTAGTTTCTTCGATAGTTCCAAGCCAACATTAGATTGAAGATGACCTTTTTGAATCTCATCCAGTGTAAGAAAGGGGATAGCGATAATATAACTGATTTCATAGCATGGTACCAAGCGCTCTTTACATAGATCTCATACCCATTTCCTGATTCTGATGTACATAAGATGTTCATAGGGAACCTACAAAGACCATGGCAGGAAAATTTTTCCCTTATGAAATACCCCTTTCACACATCTATGTGTGGCATTACAAGAATATTAGCAGGCGGTAGTTTAGTTTGGGGAATCCTTCTCATGCTCTCGTTCAAAAGGAAAGTCTATGATATCAATCTCAGGAAAAGGTAAGGCTATTGCAATTTTAGTTGCCACAATGAATGATAGCAGCCTCAGGCGTAACATAAAGTTCACAAAGTTAGTAGAATCTTATTCTTCCATCTTGCAAAATTTGTTGAAGGATAAGATCATAACCTTGGAGAACCCTTGACCTCTCAAGGAACCTTACCCTAATTGGTATGATGCAAATGCCTTTTGTCAGTACCATCAAGTCAATGAACATGATACTGAGTGTTGTATGCACCTGTGTCATGAGATACAAGACCACATCAAGGATAGTACTATTCATCTCAACGGGAGTAAAAAAAATGTGAATAAATTGGTGACAAAAGAAAATAGTGAGTTGCAGATATGCATGGACCCATTTCTGTCTCATTCTACTAACTTAATTCTTGATCCTTCTTATTCTACCACTCAGCCCTCAACGTATGTTAGCATGGTCATAGTTACTCCTTCCACACATCCTGCAGTTGGTTTACCAAATGTGGCATTCACCTTGTAGGATATGCCCTTGAACAACAAGCCCTCTCCCCTTTACATTCCCATCGCCTTAATGAGAATATTGTAACGGGGGTCTTAGTCAACCCCACGAGCCGAGTGAATGTTATCACAAAGAAGATGTTATGGTTGAATTCATTACAAAGGGAGGAGTATGAAGAAACAAAATCTACCATTTGTATGCACAATGGCCTCTCTCTCAAGTCGTATGGCTCAATAACTCTTTCTGTCCTAGTTCGACCTAGGGCAGTGAACACAACTTTTGATGTTATCCCTGAATCTGAATTGTTCAGGGTGAAGTTAAGCATACCTTGGTTAGCTTCCATGAATGGATTCGCTTCCATTATTCATAAGTGTTTGAAATTCTCCCATGAGGGTGTTGTGCACGTCATGGATAACACCAGATACCAATCATTGTTGTCTCGTGGGGGCTACTCATTGGATCATTTTTGGCCCACCCCAGTCAGTCTGCTTCCCCCAAGAACAAACCTACTTTATTGAAACTATGTGAAGTACAAGACTGAGGGAAAAGGACAACCAAAATTGACCCTTCTAGTAGTGTAAAAGCAAGCTTCCTCCTCTTCTCAAAAGGGAAAGGAGAGGCTTACCCATCCTTAGGGTGCCTCTTCCGCTTTTCTTTTTAAAGAAGAGTTTTGGATGTCTACTCTTGGATTCTACATGAGAAGTCTGATGGTGTTTGCTTGGTGTAAGGCTAAGATCACGATATCCGACCTTCCTACTATTCCTATTGGACCTTGGCCCTACCTATACGGTAGGAAAAGGGGTCCCTGCAAGGAATCCTCTATGTCTCAGCCTCCACGGACTCCCACTGCTCCTACTCCTAAAGCAGTGAATGGGAAGAGGTCCGCCACTGAAGCGCTAAAGTTGACTCCCTTTGTTGTTCCTCAAACTCCTCTTGCTCTTGTTTAATATTTTGTCCCTCCGCCGGAGATGGTTGTGATGGACACTCCTATGGTTGAGCAAGAGCCTCCTATCCCTTCATATCTCTCAGCCTCTAGCTCAAAGAATCATAGAAACTACATTATGTGTGAGCGCAAGCACCAACGAAAGGCTATATCAGCTGAGTAGTCCACTTTGCAGAGAAAGGAAGAGGAGATGATCACCCCTACTTCAGGGCCTCCTGATACATCCTTCTCTCTCCTCCCCTCAAATTTTGTTCAATCAAGTTCAATATCACTTCTAGCTCCTACTGTGGGTGTGAGTCCACCTTACCCTAAAAAGGTGCAGGTGCTTATCGCTCCTTCAATTAAGTCACCCCTATTAATGTCCCTTCTGGACATCCAACCATTCCCTAAACCCATGGACATGTTGAATACCTTGGTGGTGTCCGTCGCAGTTTTCTCCTCCTCCTCTTTGTCTCTTTCCTCGTCTGTTGGGAGTTCACATCCCCTGATGAAGCACAAAGTAGAGGTTGGCCCTTTTAGCAATATAGGGTGTAAGAGGATACCACCTTCTCCAAAGGGTGGTCTCGTGCTAGCTTGTTTTGTACTAGTGACGAAGCAAGTTTCAAATTCTCTTAAGTTTTTCATCGCTCCCAAGTCACTCGGTAAGCCAAGCAGTAAATCTCGGGCACTATCCTCCCCATCCATTAAGGTATGACATGGCACTCTTGGAAAGTGCATGTTTAACTCTCTAGACAAAGTTCTGACCTTGTCGATGATCTTCACGAAATCGCTGACCATAGCTCAGAACTTGCGGGGCCTTCTTCCTTAGCCCTTATTGTGGGAGGGTCAGAAGCACCTCCCCTTAATATTCCACCACTACAGGCTCATTTTCTTCCCCCTATAATGATCTAAATTGGGAAGCAGACAACCTTTTGGTCGATGAGTGTTAGGGGGAGGCCTCTTCTTTACCTTTAGATTAGATGTGTTTGTTGTGATGTGTTCCCTTGTGCTTATGTTATACATTCCTGGATGACCCTTGTCACCCTTGTTGGTGCTTGGATACAGGAGTGATTATGTGTTGTAAACCTTCTTCTATTTGTGTCATCATTCTTCCTTTGTTATGTGCTTTGATTTTTGACAAATTGGGGATGATGCAAAGTGTTTGGGGCATTTAGGATTCCCTTCCATGTTGACCCAATTTTTTATTTTTACTTTGTCTTCTCGTGCATTCTTCACATGGTCTAATATAGTAGGGGGTTGATGACAGTTCATCTATATACTATTACTATACTTATATATATATATATATATGAGTAGCTTTGACCCCAAAACATCAAATCACCACTGTGTCTCTTGTTCATTATGTTGCTATTTCTCTTTCTCTCTTTTATCTTTCTCTCTTCTTAGCTTGATTTGTCCCTCATATGTGCGATAATTTTCCTTTCATAATGTTTCAATTTTCAAAAAAATCATTCGTCACCAACGAATATTTTCTTGAAAATCCTTGCAAACTTTTTCAAATATTGCATTCTCAACTTAGACCCCTAACGGAATGTGTTTCCTTCATCATGGGTTTGCAAAGAAAGAAATTGAAGAAATTTCCTCTGAGGAGGCAATGAATTTTCTTGCAGGAGAAGCCTTGACCTTCCCCTCGCGAGGGGACATCTTCTTCCTTTTGAATTCCTTGATGAAGTGAACATCTTTCGAAGGGATTCCTTGACAATGAATTGATTTGAGAAAAAATGTCTCTTTTGCACTTTCAAATAGCACGTCCATTGAGTGGACCCCTCTCCTTTTGATGGGTTCTCGAGGGATGCCTTTGAAATCCTTTCAATTTATTGACTATCTGTGTGATTGTCCACTTGTTTTCCTATGTGGTTGCTTTGTTTTCTAATATGTTCTATCTGTAGATTAACATGTTTCTTTGTAGGTGTTCCTGTGAAGCTTCTTTCCAGTCTGACTCTACAGATTCCCCTTACACTAGGCTTCCTTCTTGGGATAGAACTTGGGGGGTTGCCTTCTTGGGTTCTACGAGCCTGTAAGGTGCTTACTTCATTGGGATTCCTTCATGAGAGAGAACTTGGTCATTGCCTTCTTGTAGGTCTACGAGCCTGTGAGACACTTACATCCTGCAATATTTTTCCATCATTGGTCTAAGGGCCTTTGGTGTACTTTGTGCAACTTCATAGTTCTACAGGGCTATGGAGTCCTTTTTTTGAAACTCCTCAGGAGAGAGTACCTACGATATTTGTCCATTGTTGGTCTAAGGGCCTTTGGTGTACTTTGTGAAACTTCATAGTTCTGCGAGGCTATGGAGTCCTTTTGTTTGAAACTCCTCAAGAGAGAGTACCTGTGGAGTCTTTTCCTTTCCCTGTGCTTTCGAGTTCACTAGATCACGGTTTGCTTCCTTGACGGTTCAGGTATACATTTCTAACCCTACTAACTCTTCAATCTACTTTACCGAATGCTCATCGATATTTGTGCTCGCTAAAGTGAGGGAAAAATGTATAAGCATGAATTTTCATCCCTTAAAGCAAATTCCCCTTTCACATACCCTCACCTTAGAAAATCAAATTTGAAGGAAAAATTCTACATCACCCACCTACCTTCCATCCACTTGGCGTTTGTCCTGTGTGTTAGTGAGGGAATGTTTGTTGGGGATGAATGTGCGACGCGTGGACGTCTACGCAGTGTACTATCGTCCCTAACGGATTCCTGCATTTGAAGTTGGTAGAGGTGTTACACACCTGATTGGAGTCAAATTGTAACATCCCTCTTCGACCAACTGACCCAAAAATGGTAGATTCTTCTCATCCCACCTTCAAAACATTCTCCATTCATTCATTCCATCCTCTAGACATTCACATTCAATCTCTTAAGCAAATCCTCATTCACTCCAACATTCTAGCACTCCATTTTTTAGCATTGCAACAACATTGAAACTCCATCAACTCCACATTGCAAGTGTGAGGTAGTCATAGAAGTTATGGGCTTGGAGTCTTATGAGACCTCCCTTCATCACCACTGTAGCTGTGGTGACTTTTCCAAGTCCATACCTTGCATTATCTCTCCATTGGCTAGTGATATTTTGGGTGGAGGTGGTAACGCTTCACTCCTCTCCTTTGTGATTTGATAGAGTAGCATAGTATTGTTTTATAGTGTTCATTGCAATATTTCTTTCTACTTTCTTTATCGCATATTCTACTTCGTTGCTTTTTGGCTATCTATGGAGGTAGACACACTGAAAAAGGGGTCCGACTAAGGCAGGACCCTATACAGCCTCAACAATTTTCCCCTTCTTGTTTGTGTGTAGGTGGACGTGTGTGTGGAGCTAGCAGATGAATTAGTGCTTTTGTGAGATCATCTTCATCACCCTATATTTTATCTACTCGCTTTATCATCTTCGTCTTTATTTTTTGTACTTTCTAATTCTGTTTTTCTTGTTAAAATCAACTAGCTAGGCTATCAGTAATTTTTTAGGTAGTTCTCACTATACTTTGTGTTTTTTGGTAGTACGGATGCTAGCATGCCAAAGAGATGCTAGTGCATTGCACTATCGTCCTAGAACCGCGCTATCATCCTCAGATAGAGAGTCGTATGAGGTGTAGTACCGACTCCAAAAACCAATTTTCCTAGCCTAAACCTGAAGTTTGAGTCTGTAGAGTGACAAAAGTACTACATAGTGCTCTTCATTCTCGATCCTCACCCTAATACATCCTTTAGAGTGAGGTAATTTAGGGCATCCCTCCGCTCTTGGATCTCCTTGACCTAGGGCCTTGACGTGGTTGGTCCCCCTCTCTTACACCAAAATTTATTAATGCCTTAACATAACACTTCTCATTGAGTAATGTGTGTCCTAGGTTTAGGGACCTGGGACCCATTCACCCATGGGAAAATGGATCCTCCATTGACCTTAGGACCTAAATTTAAATTATGTTTTTGGCGGGATTTTAATATCTCTAAGTGTTTATTTAGATGTCGGCCTGTGATATTTGAATTTTAGGAAATTGAGGATACACATCTATAAATCTAAGGTTATTTCACTATGTTTCACCTATAAAATTTTGAGAAGCACCTAGCAAGTTTATGAGATTTCAAGAGCACTTTCAAAGGCATTGAAGAGAAGATTTATAAGAGTTTTATTGCAGCATTCAAGATCTCAAGCATCATGTCAAAGTCTTCTTGCATCATGCATGTTTTTGGAGCTAATATGGTGATGTAGGTTTCATGATACAATCAAGCATTCAAAGCCATTATTTCAAACAACATTCAAGGTTCAAGATACACATTCATTGAATCCATTTCATGCAAGTTGCAAATCTACATTCCAAGGTTTATTCAAGGGTTTGTTGAGTGGTAACATAGTTTTGTTCATTCTTCATTCCCTCTTTCATGTTTCATTTCATTTCAAGGTCTGATTACCAAAATGGGGTTTGACCAAGGAAAACCCCATTCACAAAAAACAAAAAATTTTCCCCTCTCTTTGTGTATTGCATATTTGCGAGTTCATAGGTTGAAGAAAATTTGAAGATCTCAAAAGTTGCAAAATTGAAAATTTTCATTTGTTGTCACCTTTGTTGTCATCTCACAGAAACTCAAATCTCGGATTTATTTCCAACTATCCAACTGTGAAACCTAAAGAATCTAGAAGTGTAGGCGCAAGAGTAGAGGACCCAAAAACCAATTTTTAAAATCCCTAAAAGGACCCATTCACCAATAGGAAAATGAGTCTTGAGACAACTTCAAAAAACATCATTTTGTAATAGGTGCACAAGATTTTCCCTTTATTTGATCTGTATGAAATAAATTGTTTCTGTTAGTATTATGTTTCATCTATCAGATTTAATCTTTACATGTCATGAATGATTTCATTTGATATTTTTAATCTTTCTCCCAAAATCCTTGTTCAATCATTTTTGTCAAAAAGTTATCTTAAGACACTTTGCAACTAATAGGGACACTTTGTAACTATTTTTGAGATAAGTTTTAAGTGTCCTCCACTCATTTGATTTGTGTGAAAGAAATTGTGTTTGTTAGCTCTATTCTACATCTACTCAGATCTAGTCTTACATTTCAGTTTTGAGTTGTTTTTCTATTTTATTTTCATCTCCCAAAAGTGTTGTTTAGCCCACACACAAGCATAAAGGAAATTGCAAGATTCCTCAAAGAATTCACTCGCTTAAGGGTTGAAAGTGGATTTTAACTTGAGGGATTTTATTTCCTGAATCAAATAGAAGAATAGGTAGGTTCATTCACCACATTTTTCCCTTTCTATTTATATTAAGTTTGGTGAAATATTCCAAATTTAGTATAAAACCTTATAGTTTTGAACCCTACCCTATTTTTCGTTGTTTCACCCTCAAGTTTATATGACCAATTACCTAGCTACAATAAGACAATTTTTACTCGCCATATGCATACTAAATTAAATAGGTCTAATATGTATATTATCAGTCAATGTGAGACTATCTCAACCCATTGAACTTGGTTTGTAAAATTTATTTGTGAAGATGATATGTTAGATTGCTTGGCTATAAATTTAAATATCTATGAAACATATATTGTGATCTATTAAAAAATATTTGAACATAGGTTAATTGAGTCTTTCATTACTTTTTCAATAATATAAATGTGATAATAAAATTTAACAAAAATGAATATTTAGCCATAAATACTCATGTTTGTATTTTATAATATAGTAATATTATGATATTATAGGTATAAATGCATGACTTATAAGAATATTATTAATATTATTAATATAGATATTTTTATAATTATAAAAAATAAAAATAAACTAATGTCACATTCCAATACTCATTTTGGGTGTAGACAAACGACTACTGGGTTTCCCACAATTCATAAATATAAAGATGCGAGATCTCTAATTCATGGGGTTTCTAACCTTGGCTATTTTTTCCATTACCAACTTTCCCTCTTAAGTTAATCCTAATTTTTACCTCCTCTTCTACAAAGCCCATGCACACCATTAGGGCATTGAAAAATAGATTTATTATTAAGACAAGGTATGAGGAGGGTTACGTGGAATGTCTAAAAAATGAGAGATATTTTTTTAATGATAGCCTCAAACAATTAGGATCTAATGATCTAATCACTCAAGTAGTCATTGGTCACTTGCTCACCTTCATTTTCCTCTAATTATCTATTAGGGCTCATACTATTATTGAGTCTTTATGTGAATCATTGGAAATTGTGGATCTCAATTATTATATGTTAGAAATCAAAGGTCTAAAAGAAAATGCTTGAATTTGGCGCTTTTACAATTTTAGTTAAGCTTAGCTGCAATTAAGTTTTGTATTTCATAAAAATGGGCTCCAATTTTATTTTATTATCATCTCCCATATCCTTATGCACTAGGAAAATTCTTGGCTCTTTGCAAATCCTTACTAACAAGGAGAAGTTACTCATAAAAGGTCTAGTTGTGTTTATTGTAACCCTCTATTCAATTTTGAGGCTTTTCATGTATCTCTTAAATTGGTAATTCCTTGGGAAAGTCTTTTAATTCCTAACTCTTGTTGTCTTGGCTATCAATTCACATTCAAAAGGATCTTGGTAAAATTGGGTGTTTCCAATTATCTTCTCATTGAATTGGTTTTGAACTAGGTGATAGAGTTTGGAAGCAACAACTAGATTATAGAGAGACTGTGTTCAAAAACATATCTTTCTTTGTAACATGCTATTTTGTTGATTCATTTCCTCAAGTTAATAGGATTTCAAATTATGGAGTATGGCTCTTCTAGGTGAACTCGATGACATGGGACAACAATGTGTCACCATTACATTGCAATGGATTCTTCTTTCGAAGTTAAGGTCTCTCAACATTAACTTTTTGGATATTCTTCTTTTCTAAAGTGGTCTTACTCCTTTCCATACCCATTATTGGAGTCTTTGTTTCTTTAATTTTCTATGGTTCAATCCAAACTTTATAAAAAATTCTTATTCTAATCCTAGTGAATTATGCAACTTCTAGTCTTTCAAACCTTTTTTATATCATTCTTCAAATCATCATTCTATGTATAGACTTCTAGATTTTTCCTTCACATAAAGCTACATATATCTAAATTTGTATTTCCCCTCTATTAATGTTACAAATAAGTTTTGAGAACCTAATCACACTATTATACCCTTAATATTAGTGTACATAGGGTTATGAATAGTTGGCTCGTGGCTATATTAACTCTTAATTAAGTCATATCTAAATTTGAATGTCCCCCTATATTAATTTTATAAATAAGTTTTTAGGACTTGATCACACTCAGATAAAATAAATCTTCTTCAAAAAAGAAACTAATCTAAGTACTATGTTGATTCATTCCTTGTTATGTCAATTTTGACCGTATACTTACAGGTTTGGTTGTGTTCCTATAATGAGTCAACTAGACTCTATTTCTTAATTATTTTGGTTTGTTGTTTCACACTAGCAAGCTTCTTAAAATTTTATGGTAATATTTTTTAAAAATTTAATATAATGGATAAAGAGACTATCTCTTCTCATCGATCAAAGATAATAATATAGATATTTTTTAATAATGTGAATGTCATAATTTTAATATTATTGTAACATTTTAATATTATTAATAATATAAAATTTGGGTACATTGTGTTGTGATGTAATGGTAATGTGATGCTTTAAAAAATGAGTGACCAAGGTTTAGATCCTTGTTATGCCCCCACCCCTATAGTGTGTATAGAGTTATGAGTAGTCGGCTTGTGGCTACCTTAAATCTTAATTAAGTCATATTATCATTATTATATTATTATTTAGTTATTTAGGTCTTGATTTTAAGGCTTATATAAGGTTATCTAGGTCTAACTATGTGACATCTTAGGCATTAGTATTGTATATATAGGAGGTATAAGTAGACCATTATCATCATGTTTAATATTATATTTTTTATTGAAGAATATTGGAGGTATCCCCCTTGAAGTGGATTAGGAGGTTGTCCCCTAGAAGTGGAATATTATTATAAAGTATTTACAACATATTTCCTACCATATTCTTCTATTATACAAGTTATTTTATTACAA
>VDFB02299196.1:0-31600 GCA_007258455.2 Sequoia sempervirens | reverse complement strand
GTAATTTTCTTTACAACCATATTCTTTATAGACTTTTTGTAGTCCCATTCTTTATGAGAATTTTGCAGTCGCATTCTTGATCCAGGCTCCTTCACAACTTTATTTATTGCAAGACCCTTAACAACCAAATATATTGCAAGTTTCTTCCAAGCCATACTTATCAATTTTGAGCAAACTCCTTCACAACCATAAATATCAATTTGTGCATTGTGTAGACTCCTAACCACATCTTTCTTTCTGATTTTACTTTTTGTTTGTTGACATTGTTAAGTAGTTGTTTATTTCTATTTCAAATTTTATGAAATTTTGTTTATTTGCAAGTATCAAAATGAAGAATTCATTATGAAGAGCATGTACATAATCGTTGGACATATCTATATCCTTTAAATGTGTGCTTGTCGTTAATTTCATTATTTGTTTACTTTGAGATGCATGATTTTTAATAGTGTCATGTGCAAGTTAAAGTGAGTATAAAATGTAAAGGTGAAAATGAATACCCCATTTTCATCCTCTACTATAGACTCACTTTAAGTTGTCTATCTCATAAAAAATGATTAGTATACAAGTGACACGTGTCTACTTAAAAAGATGATAGTTAACTTGAGCCAACTTAACTTCACACATCCCAAGGGCTCAAACCTAATAGATAGATTTCTCACCCCCTAAATTGGATCAATTTGTAGTTAGAAATTTGAACTTATTTTATATTCACATTTATACAATTGATCCTTAGGGTTTTAAATTTTAATTTATTACAAGCTTAGTCAAATCTATTTGTAGTTAACTATTAATTACCAACGTAAGCATACAATACTCATATTTATATATTGAAAAATAATATAAAAGTAGAAACTTTAAATTTATTTTAAACATCATAGAAGATTTCCAATCATCTTATGACACAATGATCTATAATTGCATTATTTAGTAGGTACATGCATCAATGAAAACATAATATGCATTTAAATGATTATTTCAAGAAATGTCTTCAATCTTATTAAAAGTATTGTAAAAAAATTAATTAAGACAAAATATGAAGAATTAATAATTCCCCTGATGAAACATAATAAACTCTATCAATATCTATTAACACCAACATATTCAAATAATCCAAATATAGAAATCTAATTATGAATCCAAATATAGTGCAAAGTCAGACTCAAGGGGCACAAATAACCAATCACCTCTCACAATCCCATTAAATAGACATAAAAATTTGACAAAACTAAAAAATCCACATAGTCTTTAAAATAATGTTTTTTCATCACAAATTTAGCTTAATTTTTTACATTATCTTGTAAATTTTGGATAAGGATTTGACCTATAAAAAAAATCACGTAACATTTGAAGGTTGACTTGATTACATTCTTGGTGTGTACAAAACAAAAAAAAATCATTAGGACAGGAGACACTGTGTTTTCCAACACTACAAATAATGTGAGCATGTTTTTGTTCTGATTATAGAAAGAAAGTGAAATGTCATTTTTACTATACCAAAGACTTGTTCTAAAATTTTAAGGTGGACTTCATTGCATTGTTGGTGTGTATAAACAAAAACTTTTCAGAAGGAAATAACTGACAAGGGACAGTGTGTTTCCCAACACTACAAATAGTGAGAATTTTTTTGTTCTAATTAGATGAAGAAAGTGAAATGTCATTTTATCAACCAATTAGATTCATATAGAAAACACCTTGATAATAAATAAAATTTTATCATACATATTAATATTTTTATTAATTAATTTTCAAAAAATGATTTCCAAATTTAAAATCAACTTATTCAAATATATATATAACTAAATAATTTATAAAAAGAAAGATAGACTAATTAAAAAATACACCACCTACTCCGCTAAAATATCTTAGCCATAATGTTACATATTAGGCTAGCCATATATGATCTTTGAACTAGCTAACTAAAATTACACGCAACCGAAGTCAAGTCAAATTCTCGTGCTTTTTTTTTCAACTGCAAACGTGTTTTTTTCTCAACTGGAAACTTCCTCCAACCTACCTCGAGGCTGAAAAGTTTGACTGGATCCCACGATTCAGTTTTTCTTCTCTTGCTCTTGCTATAAATTGATCCCCAAGTCCTACCCTTTCTTCAGAATACGAAATATTCATCATCCTTTTCTTGCTTAATAGGAATTGGATTATATCAACACTCATTTAAGATGGGAGGAAGCAGCATTTTGATACTCGGAGCAACTGGTTACATTGGTCGCCATGTGGCCAGCGCAGCCCTTGCTCAAGGCCACCCTACTTCCCTTCTTGTTAGGGAATCCACAGCTTCTAACCCTGACAAGGCCAAGTTGCTGGAGTCCTTCACATCCAAAGGAGCAACTCTGCTCTATGTAAGTTACTCATACAATCACCATTCAACAACACACAATGTTTTTCTTGCCACTAATGTCATTTTTGTAATACCCAAATGCAGGGATCCATAGACGATTATGACAGCCTTGTAAAGGCAATCAAGAAGGTGGATGTGGTGATTTCCGCAGTGGGTGCTCAACAGTTAGCAGATCAGTTCACTCTCATTAAGGCCATCAAGGATGTTGGAACTGTCAAGGTACAATCCATGTCTATGTTTTAACCAAATTCATGACAGTGGTCATAATGCAATTCTGTGAGTCCTGGATTGAGTTTATGTGTATCTTTTGCAGAGGTTTTTCCCATCAGAGTTTGGGATTGATATTGACAGACACCACGCAGAGGAGCCTACGAAGAGTATGTTTGACTTGAAAGCTAAACTCCGTCGAGCTATTGAAGCAGAGGGCATTCCACATACATATGTTGTTCCCAACAGTTTTGCAGGCTACTTTCTTGCTAACCTTGCGCAGCTTGGCCAAACAGCTCCTCCAAGAGACAAAGTTGTCATTTATGGAGATGGAACTACCAAATGTATGTGCCATTTTCATTTTTGTAGTTCATTAATTAATATCATACAATTGTTGGTTCTTTCAGATCTGGATTACTCATGATTTCTAGGAGTCTTTTTTTGCAGACTCTGGTCTCTGTTACAAATTTCCTAACTTCATTTACTATTATGATTATTTGTTGATTCATGATCTCTGTTATTGGAGATTTGTGGTCTCTATTATTAGATTTATTTTGTGAGTCATGATGCCTGACATGAGTTCCATGCACAGCAGCAATAGATGAGGGGTCTCTGTTATGGAATTTTGCTTGATCTTTGGTCTGAAATATGTTTGAATTGGGAATGCAGCTGTATATTCGAAGGAAGAAGATATTGGAACATTCACAATCAAGGCAGTAGATGATCCAAGAACCTTGAACAAGATCCTTTACTTGAGGCCTCCTGCCAATACTATCTCCACCAATGACCTTGTAGCCCTTTGGGAGGCAAAGATAGGGAAGACTTTGGAGAAGGTCTATCTATCTGAGGAGAAGGTTCTTAAATTAATCCAAGGTAAGGGTTCACAACCCTGATTCGATGGTTTACTATTAAAATTGGCAGATGAAACTTTAAGCTAGGGAATATACTATTTACGCATTCTGGTATTACTTGTTTCTGTTGGATGCAAAACTTAGTAAAACAGTTCATATGAGGGTCGCTTCTGAAAGACCAATTTGTTATTATTCTTTTGCCCAAACAGTTTTACCAATAACATAATTTGTGTATCACACTAGATCAGAAATGAAGTCTACTAGTACAGATCCATCCATCCATCGTAAGCAGAGACAGACCCAAAGGATTTATGGTTCCGATATTTATTCCCTCACACCTATATTGTGGATGACGCTTATAGTCGTGTAGATACCTCTGGATCATTTGGAATCAATGTTATGAAGTTTAGAAGTACTCATAATTTGAAGAATTTTCAATCCTTTCCATATGATTTTTTACCATATTCAGTCAAATTAACACCCTTTTGAACTGTGTTTGGCGATGCAGATACACCTTTTCCAGGAAATTACATGGTATCTATTTACCACGCCATTTATGTGAAAGGGGATCAAACCAATTTTAAAATTGGACCTGATGGTGTTGAGGCCAGTAAGCTGTACCCAGATGTCAAGTACACAACTGTTGATGAATATCTCAGTGCATTTTTGTGAATTATATAGCATGCTCTCTTATCAGGAAAAGCCATGCTTTCTGTGGCGAATGCCTGAGAAGTTGTACTAGCTATCGAAAATAAAGAGAAGCCTCTTTATTGAGGCTTGTTTGAGGGCTTTCTAAGTTGGAGTTCTATGATATCAATATTATGTTCTCTTTGTGAGTAATTATATTTATACTTTTGGTTGTTGTAAAAAGTTCGAGGTCCTTTTCCAGATGAACCATTGACTGACAACATAAAATATATTAAGGCATAACAGTACCTAAAATAATATTTTCGTGTATTGATAGAATCTTGAGGTCTATTTTCTTATTTATAATCTTAAGCTGGATTTAATAATGTTAAAAGAGGTATTTTACAATGTCAGTAAAAGTTGGAGCATAGTCTCATCTATGTGTTAATAATTTATTTCTTTTCTTTTCTTTTATTTATTTATTTTTATTTTTATTTTTTTTTAAATTTGGCAGTTGTTTACATATATATACTAATATTTAATAACAAACATAATATTTTCAAAATAAGCATATAAAAACAAAAACATATTTTTATAATAATATCTGTTTTTTCATCATATTTGGATAAATCTCTTATAAACACTTTTTTACAATTTTATATAGATCATGCTCTAGAATCAGCACTACTAGCAATTGCACTTTGGTGGTACCCGAAGAGGTGTGGAAGGTCAATTAGAGAAAAATTGGTTTATTTTTTACATATATTTGTGTAGTACATGAATTTAATTGGTAAGTCATTTAGAAAATGATTTTATTTATATATTATTATTAATTATTTTATTTTATATTTTATTAGATTATAATATTATTATATATTATTTTTTAATTTTATGCATTAACTATTATATTCACCACACTAATCTCAAACATAAATTATTTACTCTGTATAGTTATAAACTTCTCTATAAAATTATTTTCAATTGTTTATGCATTTGGATTAGATGTGGAAGCTCTAACAATGATTGCTTTTGCATGTTTAAAAATATGATATCCATAAAAAATTCTTGACTAATAAAAATGACAGTTGACAAATCAAAATAATCATTTATAAAGATTGATATCATTCCAACTAAATATAAAGGATAGATACTCATCTAAAATTCATTGTGTGGAGTTGCATTGATGAACATATTGTGGAGGGATTTGCTATACTACAATTAGCTCCTAAAATAGCACTTATTATTAATTGTTTATGCTTAGTCACCTATCACTAAAATTTGCAAACACATACTCTCTAACATATCAACATACATATAGTTTTCTATCAACACAATCCTTGAACCTCCTTTAGGTGCAAGTGTTAGTATATATATACCTCTATATAGAATTGACTTGTCCTCTATCTCTCTTTTCCTTTTCCTAATCTCTCCAAAGATCAATTAAACTATTAGATTTTTTATATTTTAATTTAATATTTTTTCATTGAAGAATATTATATATAATAATAATATAACTTAAATATACTATTATATATAATAATAAATATAATTATATTATAAATAATATAATTGTATTGTATAAATATATATAATATTAATTATATTTTGTATTAATAATTAATCATTATAATAATTATATATTTAATAGTTTTATTAAAGAACATAATGTATAATAATAATAAATAGTTTAATTATATGTTTATAATTAATTTTTTATTATATAAACTAGCATATCTATCCTAATACATTGTCTATATAGAAAATGTCGAGAGATATCAATTGTAGGAATCAAAAATGATAATAATATTAAATTACATATATAAATAACATCAAGATGTATCAAGCCATTAAGGGCCCAGGTTGGGTTAATCAAATGTCTAAGGGTCCAGTTAGCTCTCAAAAATGCAGGTTTGAACCACGAAAGGTTGCCAAGCTTTCACGACGTCTTAGCGTAATATACAAGGTCAAATGAATTGAGTCTTTTACTCTTCAGATGCTACTAAACCTAGGCGGGTATACCTTTTTGAATTAAGCAGACTTGAATTATGATTATCCTTCTTGCAATGATTTGTCCACAATGGTAGATGGAAGTGAACAAATGAAACCAAGCGCAATATCAATCTTCTAATCTAAATCCTAAAATGCTTAATTAATAGATATAAAGAAACTAAATGAATTTAAATGATGAAATTATTGAAACCAGTCCCTTGTTGGGTATGCGGAGTCAAAAGAAACAGAAGTGGGCAACTTATTCTAGCAGAAAATCAAATTGTTGGCATATGTTATGTTTATAACTTGTATAAACATGTAGGATTATGACTACTAAACTCTACTTTAATAATCCAAATGAATCTCCTTGATTACTGTGATTAACTAAAAGGATTTAATCTCTCCTTGAAAGAACCAGTCAATTTAATCACACAAATACAACAAATGTGCAATGATAAACTAAAAATAAACTTGTTACATCAATTTAAACAACCGAAAAGAATCAACTTGGAGACAACTTAGCAATACTTTTCAATAAACTCAACAGACAATTGACACTAGAAATAAACTACCACACCAACTAAATTTCATTGAAGTCACCATTTGAAAATATGCAACATAGTCTCTAGAATGAGAACTTTATTCTACTATGTCCATTCCTAATCTATTGTATCTATTCTAAAATCTAATTTCTAATCTCCTCCTTCAATTACAATTGGAGTGCATATTTATACACCAGCATTTGAACAAACATGTCACTTCAGATCCATGTTGGCCAACCATAGTATTCGAGAAAATTTCATGTCGCCCTGCAACGGGATTTAGCATTCACACATCGGCCACAGACTATTTGAATTTTTGTTATTCATCAGTGAAACAGTCACCAAGACATTCAGTTAGTATGCCAAAGGAAATTCAATCGCTAGTCGCTCCATGTTCTCTGTGCATCGCCGTGACCCATATGAGTCAGAGAGATGTCATACAGATTACCTTATGTTTCCCCGAGATGCATTTTGTCATGTTTTCATTCGCTGAGACACAAGGATATCTCCCACCGATGCGCTCCTTTTGTTTCATTCACTGTCGTCGTAACTTGCTAGTATCAGGGGGACCTCATGTAGACATCCCTATGTTTCACCGAAAGCCCCCATGATCAAACTTGTTGCCATGACATATCACTCTTGGGGACACCCTTTGTAGAGCACACTAAGTCATACTGAAAGTCATCGTCCATCTTGTGTGTCGCTGAGACAAGTCAGATCCTATGCTGACAAGATCCCTTTTGTGTTCCATTAGTGAGAATAGAGGTCACTCTCTGAGACCTCATAGCAATATCACTAACTCCTACTGATATGCTCCTTTCATCCTTAGGTCGCCAAGACAATGCCAACCTCTCGCCAAGAAGCATCTCCCATTCACTTTCGCCAAGACATTTCAAAATCGAGGAGAGGTCCCAAAGAAACCACTGAGTCATACCAAAACATCCCAAGCTCATTTTAGATCACCAAGAGAATGCAATTCTTATACTGACAGAGTCCTCATATGTAATATCGGTGAGACCAATGGTCACTCACCAAGATATTATATCGATGCCCATTAGTCTTACCGAGATTTCCTTTTGTGTTGGTCGGTGAGACTCTTTGAATTCACTATGACTTCACACCAAAGAAAACATCTCTCATCGATGAGTATTTTGATAGAAACCCTTTTGAAATAAGTCAGCGAGACATATACACTTCGTTGTGACCACTCACCGAAGACCTTTATGTTTGGCTGAAGTGAAACCCCATATGTGATGTCGGTGAGACCAAAGGTCACTTGCCGAGGCCTTATATTAAGAGCAACATGTTTGGCCAAAGAAATCCTTCTATGTGTTGTTCGGTAAGACTCTCTCTGAGAACCTGTTGATGAAGAGCCCACATTGGCAAGACATAACCACTTCGCTGAGATCCTATTCTGATGCTGCTCTACTCTTGCCGATGAACCTCCACATGCATTAGTTGGGGAGACATTTCAAATTTGACAAGGCACTACCCCGACGACCAAACTCCAGCCGATAGGTTCCTCCTCGGTCGCGAAACAATGAAAGAGTCCCGCCGAAAGGTGAATGCACATGACTTGTGATCGCTGAGACATCAAAGAAGTCTTGCCGACAAACCTGAAGCATACAAATGTTAGCACAAAAACAACATGGGTTGGGGAGACAGCCATTAACCTACACTGATAGGAATTGCAATATAGAAAATGCATGACCCGATGGATTTTGTGGGGCTAAAATGAAAGAAAAATATACATGTGGTGGGACTTATTTGGAAAAATATAAATGTGAACAATATGTAAAATCATCAGATTTTTACAGTTCCAACAGGTCAGATGGAGGTTAGTTGGGAAAGGTCGAAGGAGGGATGGTGGAAATTGAATTTTGATGGGGCTTCTAAAGGAAACCCTAGATCATTAGGATAAACATTTATTATTATAGATTAGAGAGGTAATGTGTTAGCTCTGGGAGCTAGAAAGCTAGAGGAAGGGACCAATAACATAGTTGAAGCCTTAGCAACACTTACAACTGTCAAACTTGGAAAAATGTTAGGGGTTTCAAAAGTTCACTTGGAGGGTGATTCCCTTGTATTTATCTAAGCAGTGATGAAAGGGAGCACGAGAGTCTAGAATTTACAAAACATAATTGAAAAAATCAAAGAGGATATAGTAGCCTTTGATGACTTCTATGTAAGTCATATCTGGCGAATGGGAAATGTAGAGGGAGATACTTTATCACAATGGGCTCTATCATTTAAAGATGTTGGTGAAATAAGAATTGAAGACTTTAGGCATTTAAAATTAGAGAAGATAGTGTAATGAGTGATGGTACACTTGTAAAAATCAATGCAAGATGTAATTGAATGCTCTCCAAATCATAAAGTGATCGATAGAATGTGTGAGGTGTTAGGTGGTGGTGATGGTTGTACGCTTTTCATTTATGGAAAAGGATGGGAATTAAAGTTTATTAAGCACTTGAGGTATTTCCTTCTCGAGACTTCTTCCATTATGGTGAAAAATACATGCAGAAATTATGGACAGGAGGTGGTGGGTCTAGCATTGCAGAGAAGATGAAGGCTAATTTTTCTCTTACAATGAGGAAACAACTCTCCCCTTTCCATGGTGAAGCATCGACAAAGAGATTAAAAGGATTTTTCCTATAGAGCGATAAAAGATTAGTGCAAGCACTGCAATTAATACTAGGGAAAGGGTTCAGCAAACTCAAACGTAGGTATAGGACGAATATGGAAATCTACTCATTAATAATGGATTGGGGCTTAGATATGGGAGAGTCGACAAATTTTTGAAAGGGGTGATGAAGGTTCTGGTGCATAAAGATTACCTAGAGGGCATGGACACAATCTTGGTATGGTCCATTACAAGAGTAGGCATAGACATTAGTGAGGGATTTGAGAGTGAGGAGGATGAAGAAGCTGGACAATGTGCTTCCTTTGTTAGATGGACTGAAGGAAGGCGTAAAGCGAGATGGAGAGATGATGCAGCGCATGGGTAGAAAATGCTCAATTTTTTTGTAGAATTAATGGAGGTTGAGGGGATAATAGAGCAAGCAAAAGTTGAAGTAGTGCGGCTAGAGCAAAAGGAGTTGTGACCTAGAAAGAAGAAAAATCATATTAAGGTCAAAGCAGAAGCAATGGCGGATAGCTCATCTAGGGCATACCAATAAAATAAGTCTCTGCCATGAATTTTGAATTTTTTGGTTTCCTGTTGCAAAAAAAATTGGGTTTAAATTATGGGAAATATAGGAAAGGTGATGTCGATTATTTGCAATTTTTTGAGAAGTTGGGTTTATAGTAGATGATGTTTTAGATGGTAGAAGGTTTGACAAGAAAAAAAGAAGCTGATGTAATTTGATTTATCTTTTTTAATTTCAATAAAGCAATATATTATTACTGATAAAAAAAACATCAAGATATATTATTTTCATGGAGTTTTTTTTTAACAAATTTATATATTAAATTTGTATTATTTTTCAAATTACATTAAATTAAATAATATTATAATATTATCTAAACATCAAATAATAGAAATTTAATAAAATTTCTATAATACTTATTAAAAGAAGGGGTAAAAATTTTATTCAATCAAAACCAAGGTACAAAGCAAAGGCCAGAGGCCCACCAAAGAAGGGCACCACCAGACCAACCAGCAACAACACTACCTATTCATGTCCTCCACTAATAACCTCTCGAGGGTCTCAAGATAGTTAGAAGAAAGCTCATCCTTTCCACTGATATCCCAGCCATCCACATTCTCAGAGGCCCACTTCGCAAGACAATCAGCTACTTTGTTCCACTCTCTAGGGATATGACAAAAGGAGACAGAATCCAAGGAGCTGCAAAGACTCAAAATCTGTCGTCCCACAGAAGCCAATTGCCAACTAACATCATCCAACCTCTGATTGTTCAACAAATCCACAACAATCTGAGAATCCGACTCACAAATGATCCTCCTCCAGCCTAAAGAGCATCCACGCTCAACAGCAATCTTAATAGCAAGGGCCTCCATCAGATTATTAGACTGCTGCCCTTTGTAACTAGAGAAGAGAAAGACCACACCACCATCATTACCTCTACCAATACCTCCCACACCAGCATGACCAGGGTTCCCACGAGAAGAACCATCAGTATTAATCTTTAGGACCCCCACCGGGGGAGGCATCCACTTCCCATCACGACAAACTCGTTGCCGAACCTGACGGGGCCTTCTGCTAGCAAAGCAACCCTGGCTACTATCCTCCAAGCTCAAATTCCGCACAATATCAAGATCACCAGGGTCAGGATTTTCGGACATATCACACTTAGCCGAAATAGTCTCCTGAAGCCTGCTAATTATCTTCTTCCACAGTTGAAGATTTCCCAAATTGGAACCACAAAAGACTCTACGGTTCCTCTCCAACCAAAGGTTCCAAAGAATGAAAATAGGCCCAATAGACCAGGCCACCTGAAGGAAAGGAGTCTTTGCTGGTGGTCTGCCCAAACTTTCCCAAAAGTCAATCAAGGAGGTAGCATGAATGCACCCATGATGCCAAGCCTCCCACCATCTATGCCATAACTCTCTAGAGTAAGGGCAAAGAAAGAACAAGTGGGAGGTACACTCCTCACTGTGAGAACAAAGAAGGCAAATAGAGGGTCCTTGAAAGCCACGTTTGCGAAGATTTTCCCACGTGAGGCACTTCCTCTGAGCAACCAACCATAAGAAAAAATTGCATTTGGGCCAAGAGAAGTTATCCCAAACCTTCTTCCACCATTGCACCTCAGCAGGACCATATAAGTTCTTGTCGAGCATAGCATAGCCTTGGGCAACAGTAAATTTACCCTTTGGACTAGGATTCCAAGCCAGAACATCCCTCCCATTAAGGGAGCTGCAAAGCCTAGCCTCCAAAACTCTAGAAAGAACAGCACGATCCTCATCAGATCCACCCACAGGCCACTCTTGTGGGTCCTTCCAGCAAGCCACCACTGCCTGCCCAATACGCTTGACAGTTTTAAAATGCTCCACCTTAACCCAACCGGCCTCGGAAAAAATATGGCAAAGAGGCTGAAGCTGAGGAAAACTAGAAAGAATGGGAGGGTGGCCATCCCAAGAGTCCTGCCAAAACAAAACATCAGAGCCTCTATTACAGATCCAAAAGAGGCCCTCCTTAATCAGCTGAGCACCCTTCTTAAGGGTATCCCAAATACACGAACCTTTACCCAACAAAGGAAGACGCGGCACATCGAGGCAATCAGCACCCGGAAGATACTTGTGGGTCAGAATCTTAGCCCAATCCTGATCTTGATTGTTACACCACCTCCAGTACAGTTTGGCAGCCAAGGCAGTGATAGCAAGTGCCATAGACCTAAGACCAAGGCCCCCAGCATGCTTCGGCCTGCACACAGACTCCCACTTGACCAAGCTCCATTTTGAGGAAAGAAGGTTGCCAGACCAAAGAAATTGCCGAGACAAGGCATCAAATTCCCGCACAAAGGTGGACGGGGGAACCTGCACACAACACCTATAAATGGGAAGAGACTGCACCACCGTCTTAAGAAGAATCATTCTCCCAGCAGAGGATAGCCATCGGTGAGTCCAATGGCTAACCCTACTTCGAAATTTATCCAAAATACCCTGCCAATAATCTCTCCGCTGTCCTCCCAAGGCCAAGGGGATCCCAAGGTACATCAAAGGAAGAGAACCGATCTGAAATCTAAGGATCCTAGCAATCCTGCTCTGAATAAGCTGAGGAGTATTAAAGAAGTAAATAGAGGATTTATCATCATTAATACGCTGACCAGAAGCCTTCAGATAGATATCTAAGGCTCGCCTGAAGTTCACCGCCTCACTAATTCTAGCCAAACCCATTAGCCCAGTATCATCCACAAACTGAAGATGAGAGTAGGAAGGGAGAAGGTTGCTCCAGCTCCAACCATGGATAAGACCCTGTCTCACCTGAGATTTAATAAATCTTCCAAGACCCTCTGCCATGATAATGAATAAGTAAGGGGATAAAGGATCCCCTTGCCGGAGTCCCCGAGAAGCACTAAACAAATCTGAAGGTTCCCCATTAATGAGAACAGAGAATGAGGTAGAGGTCACACAGCTAAGAACCCAATTCACCCATTCCTCAGCAAAGCCAAAAGCCAAGAGAGTTTTCTGTAAGAACTCCCAGCTCACCCGATCATAAGCTTTAGACATGTCGAGTTTAATAAACATAGCTTTCTCCTTAGAGTTAGCCATAGAATGAATAACTTCCATGGCTATCACAACACCATCCAAAATTTGTCTTCCTCCAACAAAACCACCCTGCTCAGCCGAGATCAGAGAACCAAGGAGTGGTTTGAGCCTCTCAGCAATCAATTTGGTGATGATCTTGTAAACAACGTTACATAACGCAATAGGCCTGAATTGAGCTAACTGGTTAGCTCCTTCCAACTTAGGTATGAGGGCCAAGAAGGTGGAATTCATAGACTTGAGCATCTGTTTGTTCCTAAGAGATTCTTGGACCACCTCAAGGAGATCAAACTTTATAATTTCCCAGAACTCTTGAAAAAACTCAATTGGAAACCCATCCGGACCAGGGGCCTTACCTTTTTTCATACTGAAAACCACTTTCTCCAACTCAGGTAACAAGATAGGACACAAGAGAGTCCCATTCATTTCAGCAGAGACCAGGTGGGGAATACAATCCATGATGGCCTGCTCCTCAGCCCAAGCAGCAAGATTCTCCCTAGAAAAGAGGTTTGAAAAATAATTGACTGCCTCCCTGGATATATCAGCATAGGACGAGAGTAGAGCCCCATCCTGTGAAACAAGAGAGGAGATAGAATTTCCTTGTCTTCGAGCCTTAACTGAATTATGAAAGAAAGCAGTGTTCCTATCCCCCTCTTGAAGCCAATCAATACGAGATTTTTGCTTCCGTAATATCTCCCTCGTTCCTACCTCCTTCTAAACTCTTCGTACAAGGACTCCTTCCCGCTACTGTGGAGTAAGCGAGGTCAACCCCTGATCCCGAATCTGATGAGTGATGGTATCCAACTTGGACTAGGAAACCATCTTCTGAGCTTGAAGGTTCCCAAAACATTGTTTATTCCATCTCTTGAGTCTAAACTTCACATGCTGAAGCCGCTTACTAAAAGTGAACATGGCAGTCCCATGAGAAGGCATCCCCTCATGCCACCAATCCAGCATAAGCTCCTAAAGAGATGGATCTCGTAACCACATCAATTGGAATTTGAAGGAGGGATTTTTGGTGACACCATAAGCGGTGACATAAAGCTTTATGGGCCAGTGATCAGAGCCCCTCCAATCAAGAATTTCAGAACTGGTAGTCAACCTACTATTCAACCAATAACAGGAGACAAGAAATCTATCAAGCCTTTCAGAGATAGCCTCCACACCACATCTCCTATTATTCCAGGTAAAGACACCATTGGAAGGCTTTACATCAATGAGATTCAAGGAACCAATCATATCCCTGAGAAGATGAGCAGAAGGGTCTAACTTGGCTAACCCACCACGTTTTTCATCTAAGCAAGTAACAACATTAAAATCACCAGCCATAATCCATGGGAGAAACGGGTCCAAGGCTCGAATTAAACGAATGTGAGCCCAGAGATTTACCTTACCTGAAAGATCCGTAGGAGCATAAATATTGGATAAGAGACACCTTTCTCCAGTAGCAAAACAAGAAGCAACCAGAGAAATGGAAGACCGACTAGACATCCAACATAAGGGGGAAACTTTCCTCGGGTTCTAGAAGCAAGCCACACCCCCTGCACTGTTCAAAGCACCTACCCCCTGCCAATTGCCTTGGGGCCAGATACGCGAAGCACAATTAGCTAGCCCATCTATAGTAAGCTTAGTTTCCTGGATAAAGACCACATCAGGTGACTGAGATTCAATTAATCTGCGAACAGCCTTTTGTCTAGGGATGATGTTCAAACCCCTTACATTCCAAGATAAAACAATCATTTATGGGGGTGAGAGAATGGGAATCAATGGGCTTCACAGACCCAGACTCAACCAAAGTATCACCCATAAGCTTAACCTTCTCTTGATCAGTCTTCCTTCCACTCTTTGATGGTTTATCAAGAGGCCCCTTTTTAAAGGATTTCTGCTGTAAGCCAAGTGTGGGAGGAGCTTTGTTACTCCTTGCAGGATCTGAGGCCCCCCTAGGAGCAGGGGGATCAGGAACCATCGCACCAGAGTCCTTCGGAGTCTGTGACCCTTGGAGAACCCCGAAATCCTGAGCATGAGCCGAAGGATCCAAAGCCTTCTGATCCTTCTGATGAACCCCTAGGGATAGAATTTGGTCCTCTTTCCTTGCATCCTCGTCCTGAACATCTTGCAGAACCTTAGCCCCAGAAGAGAGCTCAACAGGAATACCCTCCTCCTGGGTCAAATCATCAAGAACCTCAAACCTGTTAAAGTTGTTTTCATTCTGCCTATCCATCCAAGATCTCTTCCTGCCCTTGCCTTTGTTATGGGACTTAACCGGAATAAAACCCTCATTATCCACAGGTTCATTAGACATTGGAGCCTTTCCCTTGTCCCCCTTGGGAGGTCCAGAAGCAGCAGAGGGGGAGGGTTTAAATCTAGGGCATTTGCGGTGTAAATGTCCATATTCATGACAAATTCTGCATCTAAAGGGTAGGGTTTCATAATCCAGCTGTTGGATCCAAGAAGAAGATCCCATGCGAATTTCCATAGAGTCTGGTAATGGATTATTTAAATCAACTTCAACACAGATTCGAGCAAAAGAAATTACCTTACGGTCCTGAGTTTGGGAAGCCGATCCCACAGGTTTTCCAAGAAGTAACGAGATTGAGTGAAGAATATCCTCCCTCCAGAATTCCAGTGGAAGCCTCGGCAAACGAACCCACACGGGAACTCGCGAAGGGATTTCTTCAGCAGAGTTGAATCCCATGTGCCACGGTTTGATGAAGAGCCCTACCTGGTTAAAGAAATAAGGACCTCCTTCGAAAGCCCTATTCCTGTCGGACATGCTTGAAAAGACAACCAAAAAATAGTTATTAGCTGCCAGAATAATCTCCATATCGCCTTCCGGGTTCCAAACCCTGCGTGCCCACGAATCCAAAACAGGAAGAGATAAACGAAGGCCCAAAAATTTGCAAATAAGAGCATGATTGCCCCAATATTCAACATCCTCTGAAACTTGCTCAGGTTGAATAATCAAGACTGGACGATCCTCAGATCTCTCCAAACAACCGTTAACTTTTTTAATTCGAAAATTTCCTTTGGAAGATGAGACTCCATCCCCAGATTGGGGTTTCCCCATCTGATCTAGACCACTAACATGCAGCAAAGAAGAGGGCTCAACCATTTCCAAATCACCAGAAGAAACCGTAGAAAAGGCAAAATCTCGTTTTTCCATGGACCAAAAGCACAAGCACAAACAAGAAGAAGGAGAATAGGGCAGGAGACCCCACGCCCCAGAAACCCAAGCACCACCCGCCAAGGATAACACCGACGCAGAAAAACGCAGAAAAACACAGAAAAGGCCAGAAAATGGCCGCCCCACAGTCCAAACGCGAGCCACAGCCCCCACTGCAGCCCACGCACCCCAGGAAACCAAACCACAACCCCCGGACGCAGCAAAGAGAGCTCCAACACAGCGAGAAAACACCAGGAAGGATGCGCTAGGGCACACAGACCCTAGCGCGCGAGCACAGACCGCGCCAAGCCATCCATCCACTCACCAAGTCCATCCAAAATTTCTATAATACTTATTATTATATACATGTAATAATTTTCACTCTCTCACCTCTATCTCTCATTGCATCGCTCTCTCATTGTCTCCCTCTTTCTATCTCTATTCTCCCTCTTTCTATCTCTATTTCTCCCTTTCCTTCTCTCTGTTTTATTCCATTGCTCCCTCTCTATATGTTTATCTATCTTTCTCACACCACTTCTATATTTCCCAAGTTATATATATCTATATTCCTATCTATCCCTCTCTTTCCTTATCACTCCAAACCCTGAAAAAATTACCAAATTTTAGCACTTCGATATTACAAGTAATCAACGAATCTAACAAATCTGACTTCTAGACAAATGAAGAACAACAAACAATACTAAACATAAGGATCATACAAATTTGATAATATATCTATCTTATAAAAATTAAAAAATATTAAATAACATATATAAATAACATTGAGATATATAATATGGAGAGCTCTTTGGGTGGTGGCAATGGCCATGGAGGATTTTCAAATTTTGAAAAGGCAGGATTTCATAATGTTGTTGCAGGAATTAATGGGAGACAATTTGTTGATTGGAGGGTGATGTCAGGTGGGTCCTTTATGGTAGGCAAGTGTTGTGGCTCCCCTTTAGTTACTAATGCTTGTTTTGATGGGAAAGGGGCTTCAGTGGTTGTGTGTCCTATGCACTCCCTGGTGTCCTCTAATAAAGAGAATCTTGAGACTAAAATGTTGGAGTCATGCTTGTCTTCTGGTGGTGTTGATGGGACTCCTGATACAATGGGTCTTGGGGTTGATAAGACTAAGTCCGACCTCCTCTCAAGCTCTACTCTTAAGTGGAAAAATTGTTTGGAGCAAAACTTAAGGGTGATCCCATAATAGTGGTTTACAATTTTTGACCAAACTGGACACTGAAATTATTATTATTAACTAAATCTTCACATTCAGGCACCTATAGCAGCTAAATTGTGAGGAATTTGAAGATGGTGCAAACTAGAGTCTCATCAAATTTTGTCTGTAGATTCAAAAAATATTTTTTCAAAATTTTTGGAATCAAATTGCACTTCTTTTTCCATCTCCCACGAAAATAGATTTTTTTCAGAAAACAACATTTTTAAAAAGTCACGCACACCGTATAATGCATAACATTTTTTCCATGAAGGATAAAATTCTAATTCTTTCAAATTTAGATTTGTAACTCTGATATCTAGTGCTTCCACTTGGTTAGATAGTTTTTTATTAAATAGTTTTTACTTAATCAAGTTTCAAAGTCAAACAAATTACAATTCAGACACGGCGCAACTGTATAACGCGTAACTTTTTTTTGTATATGTCAAAATTTTATTTTATTTTTTTTGTTGGATCAAGGACTTCAATATCTAGTGCACTCATATTTTTATTTTTATTTTTTTTATAATCTTCTATTTTTCCACATGTGAAGAACAAAGAAATTCATTTTTTATGAAAAACCTATGTTTAATAAAACTTAAAAAACAAATACATATAACAAAACCAAAACATATTAAAATTATATTCATTGGATAGCTTGTTTTGAGGAATACCATAATCATTTGAAATAAATTTTAAATGAATTCATTTGATCCCCCAAAATCCAAATCAAAAGTGATTTTTTATCAGCATTTTGATAGGTGTAAAGGAGATGCATTTATAGGTATGGTTTAAAACTAGCCAGGTTCTATCCAAGGGGGTTTGATCTAAGGTGATTTGATCAAACCCTCTTCAATTAGAATCCTTAAAATGGAACTTTCTAAGGCTTAAATCATTATATTTTCTAAAAATATGTGATTCCAGCTAAAATTTGTTCCTCTCAGGAATTGTAAACCACTATTATGACAGCACCCTTAAATGTAAGATTACTTCTCCTCTGGTGTCATTTTTTGCTAATGTGAAAGCTAGAGAGTACTTTATTTCTGTTCCAAACTGTATTGTTGATAAAAGTATGTCCAATATGGATATGGAACTGCTAGGTAAATGTGTTGGTCCCTGACCTCATATTGAGTTGTTGTGCGCAAGTTTCCTTTAAATCGATGGAAACCTAAGGGACAGATTGATGTAGCGGCTATGGAAAAATGTTTCTTCTCTTTCACAATTAACCGTGAAGATGATTTAGTTTTAGTGTTGATGGGAGGCCCTTGGTTTATTGGAAGGTCATCTCTGATGCTTAAAAAGTTGGAACTAGGTTTCAACCTGAACTTGTCCTCCTTTTTAGCTACTTGAGTTTGGGTTCATCTTCTTGGCCTCCTGATGGAATTCTGGGATGAAGAAGTTGTTGATGAGTGTTTCATGCACTTCTCAACACAGGTAATGCATAGGTGGATCGTCTCTCTTGAAATAAAATCTTCCATAATGAAATTGTAGAACACTATCCCAAGGTCTCTATTCTCAGGACTTGATAGTGCTTGGAATACCTTAGTTGATTCACGTGATTTGATGGAATCACAAGGCAGACTTACGATGAGTTACAAAGCATGGGAAGTTGGGTCTTCAAATGGAGTTTTAAAGTGTCGTAAGTGAATGAACAGTGGCTGCCCACTCAGAACAACAAGTTGAAACTCATTGATTTCATCTGATTTAGCTTCCTAGTAATGCTTGGGATCCTAATCTAACCAAGGGCTAAAATAAATAGCAAAATAGGAATGGTTAAGAAATTTTTTCTAAATCTAAGCTATGAATGAACAGTAATCTTCTAAGGGGGTGCTGCCACAATAGTGGTTTACAATTTCTAGGAGATTCTGATTTTTGCTGAAATCACTTATTTTTAGAAAATATAATGACTTAATCCTTTAAAATTTTCATTTAAAGAATTCAAATTGAAGAGGGTTTGATCAAACTACCTTATATCAAACCCCCTTGGATAGAACCCCGCTAATATTAAACCATACCTATAATGGAGTCTCCTTTACAGCTATCAAAATGTTGATAAAAAAAAAAATTGATTTACCTTTTAGGGGATCAAATGAATTTATTTAAAATGTGTTTTTTGTAAGTATGTAGTCCTTATCATAAGCTTCCAAAAAATTATAATTTAGCAATGAATTTTATTATTATATTTATTTTTTCTTTCTTTGTATCGTAGGTTTTTCAATCAAAAATCAAACTTCTTTGTTTTGCACAATGTGGTAGCAATGTTGTCAAAATAAAAATTGAAAATATGATTAAAAATTCAAATATTAAAGTCCTTTGATCCAAATAAATAAAATTGAATTTTGATACATACAAAAAAGTTAGCTTATACTTTCACGCGACTATGTCCTAATCAGATTTGGTTTTGACTTCCAAACTTAATTAAAGAAAAATATCTAATAAAAAAACTATCTAACAAAGCAGAAGCACTAGATATCAGATTTAAAATCTAAATTTGAAAGAATTATAATTTTATTCTTCATGAAAAAAATCTGCTGCTATACAAAGGAGCTTGACTTTTTTAAATGTTGTTTTGGCGAAAGTTCAATGGGTTAGAGATGGCAAATAATTATAACTGATTCCAAAAAATTGAAAAAAATATTTAGAATCTATAGATTAAAATTTCTATAAAACTCTAGTTTGCATCATCTTCAAATTCCTCATGGTTTAGCCGCTATAAGTGCCCGAAAGTGGAGATTTAGTTAAAAAAAATTATTTCAGTGTCTAGTTTGGCCAAAAATTGTAAACCACTATTGTGGGATCACCCAAGGACTGCATATTTTGAAATTTCACACACACATCATGAACATGCAATTGAACTAAGTTGCAACAATGAAGTATGGAAGATCATACTAGTTTTACAAAGTGGTTCATCATCAACAAACCACAAAAAGCATGAGCTGGAAATTCATCAAATACTATAACAACAACCACCATTATCACTTCCACTCAAGAAACTAACAACTAAAACTAACATGGAAGTAGAACCATGCATGCATAATGAAGAAACTCAAAACAAACACCCATAAATCATGTAATGTTTCTTTCTATTGTTGTAGAATGCCTTTACACCAATTCTCCAACCATTTACAAATAAAGGGGAGACCCCTATTTATAGTTTTCCAAAGCCCAAATGAATGACTAAGATTAATTTACATTATGTAGCTTAGATTTTCTTTATAGTAGAGTTTCACCTACCCCAAAATAATCAGCAATTTAAAATACAGCTTTTGTCTTTTCCCTATCTTGTCTTTTAGTAGCCAATCATTGTAGCAATTTTGTCTTCTAGCTGATTGCCCTTTTGTTGTAGCTGAAATTGTTCAAAATCTACCTTCTTGTTTGTGCATCTGTAGTATCCTTCAACTAATCAAGTACACCTTGTTTGTAGATTTTCATCATTGTTAAATGGATCAGATGATCTGATGAGACAACTCCTGATGGATTGTGATCATTTGTTTGGAGGGAGGAAACAACCGCTCCCTCCCACCACCTTCAAGGCCATCCTTTGTAGTTTTTTTGCTGACTTCCTTGACATAGACCTACTTCTAATTTCAGCTCTATTGA
Organism: Sequoia sempervirens; assembly: GCA_007258455.2. Lineage (NCBI taxonomy): Eukaryota > Viridiplantae > Streptophyta > Pinopsida > Cupressales > Cupressaceae > Sequoia > Sequoia sempervirens. The sequence continues at coordinate 10,826 of VDFB02299196.1, read as the reverse complement.
TGGGTGCTACGAGTAAAGGTGGGCATAAAATAAATGGTGACAACAGCTATGTGCTTTTCCTTGTTCAACTTTCTCAATGGGCCTCCCTGACAGACCCACGGTAGGTTATATGAATCCTACATACATGAAGTGTAGTAAGTGCTTTCATTCACAAATGAAAGAAAATGTTAATCAAATCCTACAAACTCCATGTTAGATCCATACATGCATCATCAAAATATCATAATATTCATTTTTGGAGTTTGTTTGGACCATAAACATAAATATGAGTTCAGGGGTGCATGCGCCATATGACAGACATATGGCGGGTGACTGATGGCCAATGGATGGTGAGTGATGAATGATAGGTGAATGGAAGATAGACAATAGTAGCAATAGTGGCAGATGATGAATGACGAATGGATAATGATGACAACAGATAAGGGATGAGCAACAGCGGAAGATGAATGGATGGATGAACAACGAACGATAGATGTTGAATATCAGGCGATGAATAGATGATGGATGACAAATGGCAGTGAAGGGACAGTGGAGGGATAGTGGCAGCAACGAACAATGGTGACAATAGATGGTGGAAAGATGATGACAACAACAGACAGTGGATGGGTGGTAGTGCTAGACGGTGGATGCTAGCGACAGACAGATGATGAATGGTGGATGGAAGTAGAGGGACAGTGATCCACAAGGAAAGTTCCCACAGATGACAACAGAGGGATAGCATCTACCAAGGAAATTTCACATGAACGAACATGGAGGGATAGTTTTCCACAAGAAAAGTTCTCAAACAACCATCGAGGGATGGTGACCCCACAAGGAAAGTTCACAAATAGCCACAGAGGGATGATGATGGGCAAGGAAAGTTCCCAAACGACCATGGAGGGACATGGGCCCACAAAGAATGTTCCCAAATGTCCATGGAGGGACAATCACTCACAAGGAAAGTTCCTGAATGGCCACAAAGGGATGGTCGACCACAAGGAAAGTTCCCAAAATACCATGGAGGGATGGCGACCCATAAGGAAATTTTGGCAATGTCTAAACACATGTAAAATTTGATGCAAATCCCTTTAAGAATTTGAAGGCATTCATTGGATGGTCCCTAGATGATGAAAGGTTGAAGTTTGGACCCATTCCATAAATGTGGATATTTGGAAGGGGGAAGTCAGAAGGTCGCCACCCTTTTCAAAAATGACAATGAGTACACGACAACCTGCACCTCACAAGGAAAGCTCCTAAATGGCCACAAAGGGATTCTGACCTGCAAGGAAAGTTTCCAAATGGTCACGAAGGGATGGTTACCCATAAGGAAAGTTCACAAATGACCATAAAGGGATAACAATCTACAAGGAAAGTTCCCAAACAGCTAGGGAGGGATGGTGGCTTGCAAGGAATGACAACCCGCAAGGAAAATTCTGCAATCTCTAAACACATGGAAAATTTGATGCAAACCCCTTTAACCATGTGAAGACATTCATTTAATAGTCCATAGATGATGAGAACTTGAAGTTTGCAACCATTTTGGAAATGTGAAGATTCGGAAGGGGGAAGTTGGAGGGTCACCGCCCTTTCAAAAATGGCAATGAGCACATGGTGACCCACACACGACAACCCACAAGGAAAGTTTTGAAATGGCCATGGAGGGATGACGGCGTGCAAGAAAGTTCCCAGATGGCCATAGAGGGATGGCCATCTAGAAGGAAAGTTCCCAAATAGCAACCGAGGGATGATGACTCACAAGGAAAGTTCACAAACGGCCATAGAGGGACGATGACCCACAATGAAATTTTTGTGACTTATCAAAACTTAACAAAACCTTGGTAGTTCACTTACGCATCATGAAAATATCCCAAATCCATAGGCAACTTAACCCCAAAGTCAAAAAATGATGGAAAATGTGAAGCATGCAAGAAGAGACCAAGTCAGTAGGAGCAAGGAAAAAAATAGAAAAGGAATGGGGACTTTGTTTCTCCCACAAATTTGAATGCCCTAGGTAAAATTAAGGGCATGGAGTAGAATTTATAGGCCAATTTCCATTAATGACATGCATTGATTTCATGGTATGGAAAACCTGAGTTAGGTGAGATGTGGAATCCCACACTTGTTTGGATGCTTGTTGAAGGATCAAATGAAGAAACTAAATGCAGATCCCACCATGTAGATGGAAGTTGGCCATCAACCATTGTGAAAGTGGTGAAAAAGAAGTGGCAACCCACACAAGGCAATCTGCAGTTGCGGGTCTGTGAGGCTTGGAGGATGTCAGGCAATGGACGAAGGGAAACCCACAGGGGAATTTCTGTGAAAGAAAAATACCTAGAGTAAAAATTAGGTAGGTGAATTTGGTCAAGGGTAATTTGATCATTTGAAGACACATGACCAATTTTGGCTTGGAAACAGGGGTGCACAAAGCAAGATGGGAGAAAAAATGACCTGTTAGGAGTGAAAAGAGGGGGTCCCTACCTTCGGCGGGGCATGTGTCCAAAACATGCACCACAAATGGTGACTTGCTGGGGAAATGCTCCAGAGCATTTTGATGAAAAACTAGAATCATGAACCCATAATCTCTAGTTTCAATCCTCATGCTAGGACAAATGAACCATACACTCAACCAAAGGATCAAAACCATGAGCTAACCCAACCTTCAATATACTGAGAATCCAAGTGTGTGCAATTACATTAATCCCCATCCTTTAGTTGCTATAGGAACCCAAGCTCCATCAAGTTAAGCTATGTAGTTTATTCTAACTCCAAAAGCATCTGGGACATTGCCTCACTACCAGTCTAGTGTCCATAGCCTTGACGAGGTTGTTGTGATTCTCCTAAACATTGCTTTGATGTCGGCCAGGCGTCCATAGCCTTGATATAGTTTCTTAGATCCACCTGTAAAGTTGAATTTTCTTTCTTTCTTTTGATTTTCAATGTTTTTCTTCTTTTCTTTTGTTTCTTTTCTTTTGATTTTTCTCTTTTCAATTCCTTTCATTTCAACTTGGAAGCAATAAAGCTTGTGTTTAGGGCTAAGAATCGCAGTGGCGTTGAAGCAAAATTTTAAATTTTTTACTTAACTAGACTTCACAATGTACCTACAATGACCTCTAGATTCTTAAAATATGTGAGAGATATAAGATTCCAAAATACATCAAAATTAGATGAACCAACAACTTATCCTCTTTGAATTAAATGTCGAGATCACTTGACACTAACAAAAGACCTTCACCATCCACTCTGAAAACTGGATTAGAGTTTAGAAAATAAATAGGTAGAACATCCCAAGGTGATAAGTATGGTTGTTGTGCACATAGATGTGGCCAACTAAAAGTAGATGGACCCCGAGAAATGCAACAACAAAGCAACAATAAAATGGAAAGAAAAATAGAAAACAAATGGAAAGCAAACACCTACACTAACCAAAGCGAGAAAGCAAAAGAAAACAACAAAGAAACTACCCTAAAGAAAACTAACCTACAACAAACCAACTACTCTAACAAAAGCATTTAAGTGAGGAGCCCTATATACATGAAACCTACACTGCTAAAAAAAAAAAATTGTACAAAGATATTTACAAAGGATTATGTTAAGTCAAGGAAAACTAGAGCTTACATTCATTGGATTTTGCAAGGAATGCACAAGAAAAAGGGTAATTGTCATAGTTCTAAGCATTGCAGATTCATCTTTATATTCTAAAAAAAAAAGTTGAATAATCTAGCATTCAAATATAATCACACATTCGAGAAAAATCAGCAATTGAGGTGATTCATTAAACCCATGGTCAATCCATAAACACATCTATCTCACCTCATTCCCATAATCAAAATGATCAAAAAAAGTTGTAAATATTCATAGGAGAAAGGAAAGATAGAACCTAGATGTCATGCAAATGTGGCAGTGTTTGAAAGTTGAAAGGAGCACTGCATCATCGATAGGTGCATTGGTAGCTTAGGATGGAGGCACTAGATGGTGCAACACTTCAAAAATTAAGCTTGCATAAGGGTGGGAGAACAGGGTAGAAATCAGCCCTTCCAATCTTCATGTCGGATCAGCAACCCCTATCGGTTGTTCCTCAAGGAGATAGACTTCATCTCGTTCATCTTCTACAAACCTGGTGTCCACTTGATTGTTGTCTTCAAAAGGTAGCATGATTTCTCATCTCCTTCCTGTAAGCTGACCTTTATTTATGATGCTGTTCACCTCCGCCGTCCTCTCCCGTTCGCACGCTGGCGTCCGTCCTGCCCGCCTGGTCTGGTCGGCGACACCATTTATCGAGTCGCCATGGAGAGCCGTCCAATCGGCGGAAGCATTGCTTCGCTGCCATCCTGTTTGCCCCGGCAGCAGCCAGGTGTTTGAGCGCCGGGTAGCGTTGCCAAGCTGATCATCGGTTTGGAGTGATCGGCGATAGTGACCGGCCCCAGTTCTCTGGCGGTTTGGTCATTCTTTGCCGTTCTCAGAGGCGCGGCCTTAGCGATTGATGCAGTGTTATTTCATCAGCGTTCGGTCATTGAGTCGAAGCCAGGCTTCGCTCGTTGTTCTGCCATCCCAGGAGAAAGCGCCGCTGAAGCGCCTAATTAAACTGGTTGAATAGCAATTTTGTGTTTGCCTGATATTGTTTCATCGGCGGCCCCTGGCGTTTGGCGGCTGGGTCTCTTAAATGCCTGTCCTGTTCCCATCTGTCATCCAATCCACTTGGTATCTTAGCTCGGAACAATCCCTTGCTAGTCTTGAAATGATCTGGTTGTATCTTTCCACCATTAGGTTCTCATCATCACTTGGGAAGGAAGTTAGATAGTGGATAGCCACAGCATATGATTGTACATACTCCCCCAAATCTTCATTTTTGGATGCTTGGTCACTATCATTCATGATGGAGAGGTCTTCTAATTTGATTTCACTTATTCATTCATGATAATTTTCTATTGTCCCAAGGCTTTCAGCCTCTTCCTCATGATTTTCAGCATCTTCATGAGCTACCTCAACATGCGCTACTACAAACTTTGTTGATTCATCATCAACTGCCAATGGATCCTCTTCTGGAGTGGAAGGACTAACTTTTATTGATGGAAGCAAAGAATTTTTAATTAGTTACAATAAAATTTTCATCAAGGAACTTTGTTTTCACAAAATTTTTAGCCTTTTCCTCTTGGTTCTTCGCCTTTATGTTCGTTGTCCCAACACTAACTTGTGTCAAATTTCTTGGTTCAGCTCAAATGTGATGTCCTCTAGATATTGATAGCTCTTTTTCCCCATGGGATGACGCATCGTCATTAACAGTTCACTGCTCCAACTTGTTTAAATAACCCTTGGATTGAGCAATAATGTTTGCACATGATGAAAAAGTTAACTCTGAGTGAGGTGCATTGAGAAATCTGCACCAAATAGACATTAGTACCTCCTCCAATTTTGTTCTATTGTCTCTTCCCAAACATTATTGTATTAGCTCCTTGAATTTCTTAGCTTCCATGGTAATCATTTCCTCTTTTGGGTCTGGTAGAGCCAAGGGTTGATATATTTCTAAAAAGAGAATTTCTCCTTGCAAGACTCTTTCGATTTTGTCCAAGAATGTTAGACATCCCAATTCATTGTGTCTACGAGTGAAATGGATTCTACACTTATCTACCAATGCAAATTGCTGCAATGGTTTCTTCAATCTCCTATTTAAATCTGTATAGAAGTAGAGTGATATTGATATGTACATGTTGCTCCATTTCAACTCAACATTTGTTTTCCTTCAAAAAAATTTAATTTTAAGTTTAAACATTAAAAGATATCTCCTTATCTCAAATTTCTTCTTCAAAGTACTCTTTTCAACTCCCAACATTCAGCTTTGTAGCCTCAACATGTTAGGACCTCCTTCTAGTGCCAGTTCTTTTAATGAGTGTTTTATGCACTTCTCAACATAGGTAATGCATAGGTGCATCACCTCTCTTGAAAGACAATCTTTCACTATCAAATTGTAGAACACTATCCCAAGGTCTCTAATGTTACGTCTTGATAGTGCTTAGAATACCTCAGTTAATTCATGTGATTTTCTAGAATCACAAGGAATACTTATCGATGAGTTACAAAGCATGGGAAGTTGGGTTTGCAAATGGAGTTTCAAAGTGTTGTAAGTGAATGAACAATGGATGCCCACTCAGAACAACAAGTTGAAACACATTGAGTTCATCTAATTTAGTTTCCTAGTGATTTTTGGGATCCTAATCTAACCAAGGGCTAAAATAAATATCAAAAGAGGAAGGGTTAATAAAGTTGTTCTAAATCTAAGCTATAAATGAATAGTAATCATGGAAGCTACTATACTAGACAAACTTCTTAAACTAGGTTTATCTTGACCAAGAGAATCCTACACCTACATAGTACCAGTGTAATCTTCTAAGGACTACATATTTTCAAATTTTACACACATCATAAACATGCAATTGAACTAAGTTGCAACAATGAAGTAAAGAAGCTCAGACTACCTTTACAAAGTGATTCATCATCAAAAAACCACAAAAAACCATGAGCTCGAAATTGATCAAATACTATAACAACAAATACCATTATCACTTTCACTCAAGAAACTAACAAATAAAACTAACATGGAAGTAGAACCATGCATGCATAATGAACAAACTCAAAAGAAACACCCATAAATCATGCAATGTTTTTTTCTATTGCTGCATAATGCCTTTACACCAGTTCTCCAACCATTTACAAATGAATGGGACACCCCTATTTATAGTTTTCCACAACCCAAATGAATGGCTAGGAATAATTTACATAGTGTGGCTCAAATTTTCTTTACACTAGGGTTTCACCTACCCCACAATATTTAGTAATTTAAAATACAACTTTTTTCTTTTCCCTATCTTGTCTTTTAGTAGCCAGTCACTGTAGCAATTTTGTCTTCTAGCTAATTGCCCTTTTGCTGTAGCTGAAATTGTTCAAAAGTTGCCTTCTTGTTAGTGCATTTGTAGTATCTTTCAACCAATCAAGTACACCTTGTTTGCATATGTGCATCATTGTTAAATGGATCAGATGATCTGATGAGACAACTCCTAATGGATCATGATCATTTGTTTTGAGGGAGAAAACAATTACTCCCTCCCACCACCTTCAAGGCCACCCTTTGTAGTTTTATCACTAGCTTCCTTTACATAGGCCTACTTCTAATGTTAGCTCTGTTGATGGGTGCTACGAGGAAATGTGGGCATAAAATGAATGCTGACAAGAGCTATGCGCTTTTCCTTGTTCAACTTTCTCAATGGGCCTCCCTGATGGACCTGTGGTAGGTTCCATGAATCCTATCACTAATACATTTGACTTCAAAATATGACGAAACTGTCCGACGAAATATGTAAAATTCAATGTTCATCTAGTGCTTGTAAAATTTGATGAGTAATTTCAATTTTTTTGGAAGTTTATACCAGAAGTTCATCGAAATTTTGACAAACTTGGGGTTCTTCGAAATGTCGGATATTATTTTTGTCGAATTTTTGACAAACATGAAAAATTAAAAAAAATCAAATTGTGGCCGACATAAAGAAAAGTGAGTTCGCACCTGATTTATTGTGACAGTGTTTTGCTCTACTTGAGATAGTTTGTGGAGAACTAAGGATGATTTTCTTGGGAAAAATAAAAAAAAATTCAAGAAGATATCACCAGGTTAAGGGTAGTCATTGTCTTTTTACATAATTCAGTTGTGAAGTCAGATTTGTAGTTCAAGGTTTGAATATCATATTTTAAATCAACATCTCATTAAATTTCATTTTTAGAGGTTAAGGGTTTTGAGAATTTCATGTCTAGACCAACCTCTCCCTAGAGCCAACAATATCCACCAAGGGCTCAATAACTCTTTCATAAATCTTCCCATTGCACTAGTGTCGATTCTCCTAAAGCATCCCTTTCACTACATCCTTGATCCCAACTCGCACCGACAGATGTTGAACTTTGAAGAGGCAACTGCATTGCACCTCCAAAGTCTCCTCTGTGTAGAGGCAGCTCAAGCCAAAAAAATGGACCATCCTAATTACTTTGCACTTCATCCACAACCCACAATTGGTAGAGAATGCACTAACCACCCACATGCTCAATGCGTATATAGCACCTTGGTCAAAGCATGTGAAGAGTTTCCACTATAGCAACCGATAGCTTTTCAGAACCCAAATCCCCACCGAATCAATATCAAGAGATCTTCTGCAACCACCAACCTCACACATGTTAGTCACGTACTTCAGTTTCCAATCTCAGGCCCAAAGCAACGTCAGGAAGATCACCACCACACCCCATCTTGTCTTTGTCTATGATGGCCTGAAGTCTCGACCACCACTCAATGGAGGAATCTACGTACACCTCTGTTTCTTGAAAAAATCCCCAGTTTGCCAGTAAATATGTAGCTTTTTTTGCTTCTCGGTACATGTGTGTGAGGGAAAAGTCTATATGCTTACCAAGGAGTGACTTAATCAACTCAATCTAGTTATCGATCCTCCAGTTTGGAGACTTCCCTAAGAATATTTCTTGAATACAAATATGTGAATCCTCTTCGATTTCGACCGTATCAATGCCTTTTTCAATGCATAGCTAAAGGCTAAGTGTTAATGCCTCCATCTCAACCATGTTATTGGATCAGACGCCTAGATTTTTCAACCTTGCCCACACACAGTGTCCATATTTATCTCTAATTATGCAACTTGCACCAGCTCATCTGAGGTTTCCATTAACAGCTCCATCGAAGTTAAGTTTCCATTTTAACCTCACCACTTGCAACTAGTGTACATCTTTCCTATTTACCTTACTTAACCCGGTTACTAAGGGCTTAGGAGCTTTAAGACCAGTCCAAGCCTTCTGAATCTCCTCATCCCACCTCGTGAACTTTTCCTTAGAACCAATGGTTGTGGGTATGGGTAGTACTTAAATTTCAAGGAAAAAATAAGTAGGTGTCTGTTTGACAAACCTAACCACAATAAAATGATAATATTTTTTTATAAGATTTTAGATATAAGTAGAGGACTCATGTCCTGATGTGATGCATATTTTTTTATAATTTTTTTCCAAGTAAATAATTAATTATAATTTTTTTATTTTGACTTTTAAAAAATATAAAAACTCGTATGTCTAACCACCTTACTTTGGTCAAAACTTCATGAAATACAATTTTTTTATAATCCTATTGTATGGGAAGCATAAAATGTGATGCATGTTTCAGATTAAAAAAATTTCATACCATTTGAAAGCTATAGATGTTTTTCAATCAACCTATCAATTAGGACTTTACTCATAATTCAAATAGAAACTAACTAATAATTATTTATTAAATTCAAAGTAAAGCATAATTTATATTGGTGGAAAGCTAAGAATCTCCTTTAAAAACCCTTTTCATTTTATCAATTTTGGGTAAAGAAAAAGTTGTCAACCACATACCCTACAAATACCCATCATATCGCCACTTTTGGGCCCATCATGATCCTGTACATACCCTTGTTCTATGGTTTGTTTTCTCAATGATAGCTCCTTGAATTTTTGCTATGGGCAGGTCGCAGCTTAAAGATACCTCCTTGAAGATGTGCCTATTCCTCTCCTTCCACAAATTCTAGACAACCATCGATGGTGCTATTATCCAAATTCCATGCCAGTACCCATTCCTATTTGCAATCGTCCAGCTATTCAGGAAGTCCCACAACTTGGGTTGTCTTGGCCCCTAGAGTCGAAAAGTCCCTTGCAACCAATCCTAGCAAGGAGCAACTATAGGACAAGTTAGGAATAGGTGATCCACGTGTTCTTCCACTTGTTCACATAACACACACCTAGATGGACAAGCAAACCCAATCACTTTTAATCTTTCCCCTATAAGGCACCGCTGATGTAGGGCTACCCAAAGAAAAGTGCCAACTTTGGGAAACACATCTCACTTCCAAAAAAGTGTAGCCATCCATGACTTCTCCTTACCTTGAGCTATTTGGAGATGATGGTCCAATTTAGCCAAATATTCCCCTAAAGCCACCCCACACCAAATAACTGAATCCTTCCTATTGCTAAGATTGACCATTCTTTTATTTAGATCCTGAATCATGGCCTCCTTCAATTTTTTTTTTAGTAAAAAAGCCTTAACATCTTTCCACTTGGTAAGCCCACCAACCACATCATCTCTTTTACATACATACTCCACCACCTTCTAACCACTTTCCTTCTGTAGCCTATCCACATGTTGGCCTAAATCAAACATTTTTTCCAAGCTTTTGTGTCCATCGTAGGAATTTGTCGAGAACAATGCTTGCCTACCATCCCTAATTCTCCAAGAGAGGTGGCTTGTGATTAAGGATCCACAATTCACAATGTACTTCCACACCACTGATCCTCCTAGGTTTTCTATTGTTAAAATTCTGGAGTGCTCCCAAATATCCAAATATTTATCCTGTAGGATGCGACACCATAGCTTCTCAAGATGCTTATACATTCTCCAAATCACTTTGGTGCCCAGGGCATTGTTTTTGAGTCTAACCTCTCATAGTCCAGCACCACCATCGACTTTTGCTTTATAGGTTGTGTCCTAGCCTATAAATGGTATTCTCTTCTCGTTCTTAGAGCCTTCCCATAAGAACTTCCTCAAGACCTTTTCTATTTCACTCTCCACCTTAGCAGGAGCTTCATAACATGACATAGTGTATATGTGGATTGCAAACAAGATAGCCTTAGCCATTGTAATTTTCCCAACCACTGTGAGCCAATTTTTTTTTCACGTCATTTCCTTACTCCTACATTTACCAATCACCTCGTCCTAGTGTTTTTCTATGCACACACCATAAAAAAATTTCACACCCAGGAGCTTTGTTGGAAGTTTCCCCACTTGGAACCCCAAA
>VDFB02299195.1:0-56369 GCA_007258455.2 Sequoia sempervirens | reverse complement strand
GAGTTCTATCACCCCAAAGTGAGTATACATTTTCTTTTTTATAAAAACAACCTAGATCTGATTCACAACTAGCTGAACAAATGATCGAAGCTTGATCTGACTTTTTCTTTTCCTTCCTTCTTTCATTCTCTTTCATACACGTGTTCCTTTGTTCTTATGTTTAGTTTTCCATGGGATGTTCATCCTAGGGGCTTTATCATCCGTCTTGATCGTTTTCATTCCATCTTGCAAGCATAAGTGAATTTGGATCCTTCACGATGTGCATGGCTACTTTAGTGTGAGATTGAAGCAAGTTCATCCTCTCACTAAAGTGGGGGCTAAATGTACCGTAGAAAAATGGATCATTGACATTTTCATGGTCATTTAGGTTTTTCTCTCATGATGCTTGACCTATTTTTCTTTGATTTAATGTTGCAATGTAACTTCTGCATTCACATTAGTTCCTAAACATTCAAATTATTATGTCTTGTGAAGGTGTTGTGTAGTGTTGTAACACATTTCTACACTTTTCTAAACTCTTTTCATTACAATTCACCTAACAATCACCTTTTCATCACTTGTCAAGTCCTATTCGAAAGTGCTGTCAAGTCTTGTAATAAGATTTCATACTTTTCTAGGCTTGTTTTCACTATTTACACCTTTAGATTATGCTTTATTTGACCCCTTTATGCATTCATAAGACTTAATTATGTGTATTTTTTAATGTAAACTTGAAAAACAACATTAAATGTGACTTGATCCCCGACACCCACTTACAAGCCTATGGTAGGACCCATTTGCCATGGGTGGCGAATTAGTCCCTTTTGGCTCCAAATTCAAAATAATTTAAAATTTCTTTCAGGTTGTTATTCAAAAATACCCTATGTCAGCCTGTGATGAGGTATTATTGGGTTATTAGGGCATAAATGTGTATAAATAAGTGTTTTTACATCCATTTTAATCCCCATTCACTTGCATTCACTCATTCAACATCAATTAACATTCAAGCACTTTGCATCATTCAATCAAGCATTCATCAAGTATCTTAGAGTAGCCATTGACATATCTTCAGATTTCTTCAACAAGGTTGTGGTGAGTTTAGGACATTTGCATGTTGTTTATTCATCATTCCTTGCTTATTTCATTTCATTTCTTTATTAAGGGTTTGATTACCAAAGTGGGATTTGACCAAGGCAAACCCCTATACTCTAACACTTAACCATTTTTCCCCTTTTACATGTGTGTTTGTAGACTTTTGTATGCAAAATTTTCAAACAAATAGGTGTTGAAAGGTGGTCAAGAAGTCAACAAACTGTTTCAAGTCAACTAAACCCTATTTCAAGCTTGGAGACAACCTACAGTCTATTTTTGTAGATTTGACTCCATCAACCCAACAAGAAGACAAGTGCAGATCCGGAGTTACAAAATTGACCTTTGATTTCAAAGAATTTTGGAGGAGGACTAATTTGCCATCAGTGGTGAATGAGTCCCACCTTAAGGCTAAAAAAGGTGATTTTGTCAGATTCTAGTTCCTAACAGTCGGAAGGTAGTTTCAGGTGTTTTTGTCAGTAGCAAGATTGATTCACCATTAGTGGTGAATGAGTCCCACTAGTGGGTATGTGCAGGATTATGATGGGCCAAAAAGTGGCAATATGATGGGTATGTGTATAGTCTTTGGCTGACGAATTTTTTTTACCCAAAATTGATGAAATGAAAAGGGTTTTTAAAGGAGATTCTCAACTTTCCACCAATATATAAATTATGCTTTACTTTGAATTTAATAAATAATTATTATTCATTTCCTATTTGAATTATGACTAAATTCCCGATTGATAAGCTGATTAAAAAACATCTATAACTTTGAAATTGTATCACATTTTTTGAATCTGAAACATGAATCACATTATATGCTTCACATACTATAGGATTAAAAAAAAAAAATTCATGAAGTTTTGACCTAGTTAAGGTGGTCAGACATACAAGTTTTTTATATTTTTTGAAAGTTGTAATAAAAATTTGATAATTAATTATTTGCTTGGAAAAAATTTACAAAAAAATATGATTCAGATATGAACATAAGTCCTATACTTACATTTAAAATCTTATAAAAAAATATTATCATTTCATTGTAGTTAGGGTGGTTAGACAAACACCTACTTCTTATCTTTTCCCTAAAATTTAAGTACTATTGCATTGAAATTTCAAATTTTCACCTAATAGATTTAAAAAAAAAAAACCTAGTAGTTTAGAAACTACATTCAATTTGCTACAAATTCTATTCTTACATATTTTTGAAATAATATAGATAAATCATTCAAATTTTTACATCAAGTTGCCTAACTCTGATTGTTTTGAATTTTTTGCCACTTAAGGGCTTGTTTTTTCCATGATGATCTTGCACATACCCTAGTGATTTACATTTATTTCTGTCAGATTTTAGAACATTCGAGATTCATCATCTAATTCCCAGGTTGTTCAATTCTGTTTGCATTAGTTTTCATCTCTATTTCATTTCTGTATATCACATTGTGTTTTTAAACATTGCATATTACATTAGTTTTGCATTAATAATCAGTTAATTACATCATTTAGTTGCATTTATAACATTGCATTTAGTCTTAATTACATCATACAATCCTTTATTTGAGTGAACTGCCACAATTCTAGTGTTATATATCTCTCCTTTTAGGTGAAAGATCCTAAGAGTGCAAGAGAAGTACGTAGACACCACAAAATTGTTGGTTCAAGTGGCAACTAAGTATTATAGAGTCTACCCCTCAAACCCATCGATCATTTCCACCCTTTGGTCCCTACTTTTCCATGAGAGTTTTTTTTTACATTAAAGGATTTTCCATCATAATTAATTTATATTCATATTATTTTCCAATATTTTCCAAGATTCTCTATAAAATTTTAGTGATGTAAAAAAAATCGCCAATAAAATTAATTATTTTTCAAAAAAAGAAAGATTCACCAATAAAAATTAATGTTTTTTTTTTCTTCCAAAAAATGAAATATTCGCTAGAATTTTATATGTTTTCTTGAGGTGGGTCTCTTCATATGCTCTTAGGTCTCACTTGGCTTGATTCTCATATCTTACTACGGTACCCATTTATCTTTTTCCTATATATTGAATACATTTGGGTATTTACAATTATACTCAACTCTATGGGTTATCTTTTACTTTGGCTAGTAATTTATTTACTTGCTATATTAATCTAATAGTATTAGATATCTTGACATTATCTATGCCTATTTCTATAGCTTTATTTTATTGTTAGATTTATTTGGCTAGTGGTTTTTCCATTACGTTCAACCAATATTGGTCAAGCATTTCACTTGCCAACATGCAATAACTCATATTATGGATGAACATGTGAAATAGTTGTCAACAAGGTAGTACCCAATCAAATACCCCTATCTATGTCTCTATGTTAGCTTCTCCTCCATGATTTGTGGTGAAATGACACATTATCAAACCAATGGGAATGGGGTTACTCTACCAAAGCAATGTGTAATGGGAGGATAGATTGGGCTAAGCAAGGGATGTAGGATGGGGAAACACTCTCCAAGTCAATGGCTAGGTCACTCTACTAATGGCTAAATGAAGTATGTAGGATGGGAAATCTACCTAAAGACTTTGATTCTAGTGGGAGAAGCACGTGAAAATTCTTAAAAGTATTTGGTATGCTTAGAACCCCCAATAGAATCCATTTGGATGAAATCTATTTTTGATTATTCTTGAAGGGAATTTACACATCACGGAACCAAAACAAAGCAAGCTTCAACAACAATGAATTGCAATATTAGTTGTAGAGCCAATTGAAAAGTTAGTTATGGTTGACCTATTGTCTACAAGGAATCTACTATTTATAAGGTAAGAATTGACAACAAAGCTATATGCAAAAAAAAAAAAAAGTTCCAATTTTTTTTTGAAGCAATTTCTAGTTGTAGTAGTAGTTTCAAAAGTTGAGGCATAAATAGAGGTAAATGCATAATTTGTTGACTTGGAAAAATAATTAATAACCTTACTAATTATTATTAACTAATAAAATTTAGGGTTTTGATTATTTTTAATGAGATTCAGTTAATCTAGATAATTCCTTAAAAAAAATTAATGATTTAATTTTAGTTTTAATATTGACTCTAAAGTGACAAAAATACCATTTCATCAAAAGTTTACAAAATATTAATACCTTATACTTTCTAAAATAAAGAAATCTATTATAGGTCATTTGGGCCCAAGATAAAGCATGAATATTATATTTAATCAAATGACAAGTATAACAAATAGAAAAGACCATGATAATAGCTATTAAAATGTATGTGAGAGTTTTGAAAAAAAATTACAATACCCTACATTTTACAAACATCAATATGTCCATTAACTTGATAGAATGTGAGTTAGATCTAGAACCATGGATTTCTCTCCTAACCTCTAAATGAAGTCATCCCACTAGGTCAAATGGTTTTTATCCTTGGGCCTATAGACAAAAGGGTTTCCATCATCTTTATTTGAGCAATTTTGTTGTAGTTTCAATGAAGGAAAATAGATTGAATGTGTCTAAGGAACATTTCCAACCTTTGATAACATGAAGATCCATGGTCAAAATAGGTTTCTGTTCAAAATATTGGCTAATATTTCATGAAAATAAAGAGTTAGGGTTGCAACTACCATAATAAATGAAGCATGGGCATCTTCTCATTCTAACATTATAAAAAAATGAGAATTTGAGCCCAAAATAATAGACAATTATTTTTTGGGTAGGAAAATACCTTATAGAGTGGTTGCTAAGTAAAAATTAACCATTAATGCAATTCCAAGTTGTGCAAAGGTAGGTAGGAATGAACAAAGAAAAATGGAAAGAGTTAAATTAGGGTTTAAGATTTAGGAATACTATAAGAATCATTGCGTTGGTTAGAATTTGGGGAGTTGAGTTTTGAGTAGGAGGCATTTTGATAGGAGGAAGTCTATTTAATCCTATGAGAATAAAGGAGAAAGGAAGGAAATGGACATAAGGTATGCTTGGATGGATAAGTATGATGACTCGACAAGAGAAAGAGAAAATGAAGATTGGGGAAAAGACATGCTAGTAGGGGAAATTTGAAACAATCATAAGGAAAAAATAAGGAGCAAAGTTTGACAAAAAGGTATGTAGGGATGAAAAAGTTTAAACCTTTGAAAAGAATATCACACATAGGAGTTTGGACAAAAAAAGCTATAATTAAAGAAACTAAGACTAAAATGATTGGGATTGATTAAGATTAGCTTATAAAAAAGGAAAAAGGGAAAATGAATTTTAATTCCAACATGAATTTATTGAAAATGGGACATTAAAATATTGAACACCTAGAATACTGAGAGTGGGGGTCTGAATTAGTATTCTCCTAAACCATTCAAACATCAAACATCCAATAACTAATGCACATTCAATTTAAATAAGGAAAGAAAGAATGAAAACATCCATAACATTACATAGCAAATGAACACTAGGATTTTTACATGGAAAAACCATAATGAGGGTTAGATCACAATTATTATAACTGATTATAGTGTATTACAAAAATGCTCACTGTAGGTGGACTTACTATCCACAAAGAGAAAGATAAAAGAGAGATGGTGGATCAAAACCTGTTTTTGAGCTATAACAATTACATCTAATACATGCATGAATTACAGTTCCATTGAAGTACAATAAAAAACTTTATTTTATTCTGATTCAACACTTCGTCTCACTCTTCATTCACACAATTCTGACCTTCAACTTAACATTCACAAATTAGCTTCACATTGCTCTGATCATATACACATCACATACATTACATACTCCTTTTTCTTAATAAAAAATGCTAAAAAAAATCCAACTTATATATCTGCATTAACTATACCATCAATTAGGTCGACCTAATTATATGTAATACCCAAGATGTAACTTGTTAGCTCCAAAAATTTTCATCCACATAATGCGCCATAATTAAAAAAACAAAATATCTTAAGATAGGTCAACATGGACCTATAATAGATCCTAATAAGATAGGAATACATATTTTTCCTTCGCACAACATAAAAAGTGTTAGGTTGGCTCCATATACAATCTAAAAGCAAAAACCTTCATTTGTGTATCCACATCTTGACACATAGACCTAAAAACATGATACCATCTAGAATCCATGCTCAAAGTGTTAGGTTGGATCCATATACAACCTAAAAGAAAAAACCTTCATTTGTGTATCCACATCTTGACACATAGACCTAAAAAATTGATACCATCTGGAATCCACGCTCAACTAACATCTAGAGACTTATCTTCAACACCACAAGGCCAAAAACTCATCTACAGAGAAGTGTAGATTCTCCCATACAAACACATTGTATCAAAAAATAACTGTAATATGCCATACCGAACTCTATCACTCATATCTCTCAAACTACTTGTCCAAACAAGATGAAATATCAAATTTAGGTGAATCCAACTTCCACTAAAATAATGTTAGAAGCATAGAGTGATATATATGTTTGTAGAGTGGTGCGGACCTAAAAACCAACACATTGTTACACTAAATTGGTAGATTTGACACTTAGTCAAATTTCTATGCAACTGATCTTCTTAGACTAAAACAACTTGCACAAATGTCTTCATTAACATCTCCAAAACTTGCTAGGAATATTCAAAATGATCTAAAGAAATGTTGACATCAATGAAAACACTAATAACAATACTGTAACATACCAACTATGCTCACGCTGCTAAGCAACATCATCAATGACAAACTTCAACAATCTCTCCAAACTTCCAACAATCTCCCCCTTTGTCATTGATGGAAACATGCCAAAAACTCCAAAAAAACTCCCCCTCTTTGACATCAAAGGGAAAAGGGTGCCTATATAAATTGTTTTGACTCTTACCAAAACTCCCCCTAAATTATGTAGTCATACATACAGTTGGAACAAAATTAAT
This sequence comes from Sequoia sempervirens, assembly GCA_007258455.2. Lineage (NCBI taxonomy): Eukaryota > Viridiplantae > Streptophyta > Pinopsida > Cupressales > Cupressaceae > Sequoia > Sequoia sempervirens. The sequence goes on along the minus strand of VDFB02299195.1, from coordinate 49,431 downwards.
TGAATCCCATTGAGTCATGTACTAGAGCAGAAACTCAAAATTGTTTTGAAAAACTATTTTATATGGTCCACATATGTACAAGTAGTTTGAACATAGATATTGAAAATACTTAAAAGAATAAAAGATTAGTCAACTAAAAGTGGCTGACCCCTACAACTTCTTCAAGTGTTCTTCTTGGGCTTGCCTTCCTTGTTTGCATTTTTGCTTATCCTCTACAAGCAACAAATTCCAATAGAAGTTCCTCGCCTTCTTCTAGAGTAGCAGGTATCATATTCATCTTCTTGGATTTATTTGAACTAAGAAGAGCTTTTGAAACAAGTGTAAATCTAGGATTGACCAGATCCCTTACCTCTCCAAACTGTAGAATAATATGTTCTTGAACTATGCTTGTAGTTGGAAAAAATTCTTGTGAAGATCCTTTATGGAATTCCTTATCACATAGGTGAGGTCAAATGTTGGGTCATATACACTTGAGGTGGCATTGATTTGAGACTCAATAGATTCCATCTCCTTTCTTATGCTTTGTGTCAATCTGGGCTGCTTAATTCCATACTGAAGTAGTACCTTAACCTCATCTATGCACCCTTTAACATATTTTAGTAATTTTGAAAATTTCTTATATGCAATAGCACATTTCTCTGTGATTTCTAGAATTCTTTTATCATTGTTCCTCTTCTTGACCTCATTCTTTGCTTCTACCTTCAATCTAGATGTATAAGTCTTAAAAGAGTCAATTAGTAGTTTGAAATTTTCAATATCAGATAGTGTAGTGTTAATATTTGATCTGGGAACAATATCTTGAAATACCTTAATCGCTTCATCCATTAATTCTTTGATCCTTCGATGTAATTCAATGATTTCCTTCCTCGTGGATGCATGGAACATGTCTCCTAGTTGAAGCTTGTGGATGGGAGATATCTTCTCCATATCAACATTTCCTTGATGCATTGGAAATTGCAATAGTTGTGATGATAGAATTGGTTGAAAAATAGGTTGAATACTCAATATATTTTTCAAAGAATCTCTAGAGGAGCCGTAAGATTCACCAAAAGCCTTAGTAACTTCCACAACCTTTCCCTTTTCCTTTGCAATACCATAGTCAAATGGTTTTCCTTTTTCTACATCTCTAAATCCATCCTTTTTCGTGTCTTCATCTTCCTCTTTATCCTCTTCTTTATCCTCATCAACCTTCACTTCATCTTTCTTTTCTCACTCTCCTACTTCTACATCTACATTGTCATTCTTTTTTTTTATCCTCTATAGTGTTTTCTATGTTTATCAGAGGAGTAACTTCATAATTTTGTATAGGAGTGGTGGTGTTTTCCTTTGTAATGTCTTCTTTGATCATTGCCTCTTCTTCATTTTATTTCTTCATATCCTCCACTTTCAAAGGAGTGTTTTCCATTACAACTTCATCATTAGTATCATGCTCATGTTGAGCATCACCTATCTACACTTCTTCTTCTACATTTTGTTTTGAAGCATTGGTATGAACATTCACTTCTTCTTCAACCATTGGAAGCAATCCTACCTTCTATACAATCTCATTTTCTTTATCATTTCTCTCCTTTCTAATTCTCTCTAGATCATCTTTTTCTTTACACATAAGGGTAGTGACCCTTTGTTTAGTTCTCAACTCCTTGCTAAATATAGTAGCCAATGTGGCCCTACCATCCTTTGATAATGGAGCATTTACTCTCTAGAGTCTCTTCCTTAAGCTTCTCATGCTCTTGTATTGCCTCTTGTATTCTCTTGAAAAATATGTTCAACATATCTTCAGAAACATGTTTCTTGGTGTTCCACATATCAGCTTCAAGTGCAACAATATACTTGACTATAGCTTCAATTATCATAGAATTGTCTACCTCATCTGCATCCTTGTATAATGTTGCGGTTTCTCCTAGAATATCATTTTGAAAAATGCTATTAAATAGCACCTTAACTTCATGGGGGAATGAGGCCCTACTACTTTAGATTGTTTTTTCTTTTTTCCTTTGATCGAAGACTTCTTTTGACTTGTTTCTTTCTCTTTCTTCTTCTCTAGTGTTCCTTTCTTGGCAACCTCTTTCCTCATGTGTATCTTGAATGCTTCCTTTTATTTCTCTATCTCTTTTTCACCCTTGATATCTACAATGGGGTAAATGCAAGAAGATGAGTCCATGAAATGTGGAAGTTTTTGTCTTAGACAAAAAACCTAAAATCAACTTTAAGAAAATGGGATCCTATTTTTTAATAAATGGGATCTAGTTTAGGTTAGGGTTCCAAGCCTAAAATAAAAAATAAAAATGGGATCCCATTTAATAATGGTGTCCCAAGTTGACATTCGGGAAATGAGATCCCCCTTTTTACTATTAGTGATAAGTTTAACTTAGGATAATTAGGGATAATTAGTTTTTCCCGTATTAGGTAGTTTTTCACCCATCTTATTTTTCATGCCTTTAAAAGGCCTATACACTATGTAATTTATTATATCATTTTCTAAATATCACTTTGATATTTGGTAGAATAGTGTTTTGCTTCTCTTGTGTATTTGTGAGAGTGTTTTCTATTGCAAGTTGAGGATCTTGGGAAGGAGTTTCGGTCTACTACATGGTGTCAGAGCTCCTCCTCTTGCTCACCTTCTTGGAGAGTTTCTGCCGATGATATCCAAACAATTTTTTTTCCTATTGAAGATTATTGTTGGCATTAATTGAAATTTATTAAATTTCAAAGTTTCCATTACGATTTATTTCCTTTTGGATGATGTAATTTGGCTTTTGAATAGGCCAGATTTTGACCATTTGAAAGATGTGATATATGGAGGACCACAATAACCATATTTGGTGGTTGTGAATTTCATCTAGAGGTTAGATTGTTAGTTTCAAGGAGGCATTTCAAGATCTCTATTGGGCGTCATTTTTCTGTGAAGTGAAGAGGCATTATTTTCCTGCTAAGAGGGCCTGATTCTACTCAAGAGTGTGATTCAAGTCATACACTCCATTTTATAAGCCACCATCATTCATAAGATTATACTTCTGGCATGAGGATAAAGTTTTTTTTGTGATGATTTTAACAATTTTTGACCTTTACAAAGCTAGATTGTTGTCCAGTGTATGAGGCATGAATCTGACTGGTGTTGCACTAAGTAGAGGTCTTGAAGCTTCTTTTTTGTAGGTCGTAAGGGTGGAGGGTGAAGAATTTATTAGAGGCACAAATTTTAGTTTATGAGGCATTTTTTTCATGCTTTCCCCACCATTCCTACAAAGTCAATATCTCCAAGGTGTGGTAGGAAGGAAAAGCATCTAGAAGTCGAACTAGTTGAAGACATTGGATGATATATATTCTAGTTTCATACTTTAGCATTTTAAATGTTTGCCAAGAGTTGTTCTATGGACCAGTTTAATTCTGCCAACTGGTTATTTCATGAAATCAGTGAGTTGAAAACCAAAAATCTATCTCTTCATAGTAAGTTGGGGGAATTGAAGCCAAATTTGCGGGGATAATTCAGCTCGAAGTGGAGAAGAATACCACTATGAAGGATAACACTCAAAAGGACAGCACTGTTGAAAAGGATATTGAAAAAATTAAAGGAACCATGAAAAAAATTGCTGATTAAAACTATAGAATTGCCAGACACTAGTTTCTAACATATTAACATACATATAGTTTTCTACCAGAGAAATCCTTGAACCTTAGGTTTATGATTTAGGTTTAAAAAACTCAAAAGGTTCACCTAAATTTTGAATTTAGAAAAAATCCTCCTACCTTCTTAGCCAATAATTGAACCATTTTTTCTATTTACATATGCAAGAAACGCTTGAAAACCAAATCAAAATGGTGACATTAGTGATCTAGTGTCAATAAAAAATTTAAGAATGGTTTCCAATGACTTAAAATTAGTCCATATCTATCATGAAACTAGGGTCTATTATTCTAAACAAATTCATGAGTTGAAGCTAATAGAAAACTAATTAGAAAGAAACCCTTTGGGAGAAGGGAGATAGACCTAATTGAATTTTTTTTGTGAAGAAAAAATGGTTTACTAAATGATTCAATGCCATTCCACCCCCTCTTTCTCTCCCTCTCTCAGGTTGAATTCCCTCCCACACCCTCTCCCTCTCTCAAGTCTCTCACTCACACTCCCTCTCTCTCCCACTCCCTCTCCCTACCTATCTCTCAAGTCTCTCCCTCTCACCCTACCTAGCTAAGTTCCCCTCACTCCAACCCTTCTCTCCCACTCCCTCTCTCTTAAAATCTCACTTCCACCCCCTCTCCCTCTCTCCAGAATCTCCCTCTCCCTCTTCCCATCCCACCCTACCTAGACAACTCTATCTCTCTCTCTTAAAATTCTCCCTCCCTCTAAAGACATACATAAATACATACAAGCATAATACATATGTACATACAATTATACATCATACAAGCATAGATACATACATACATACATGTGTAGATACAATCTTACATACATATAGGCAGACATACAATATACATGCATTGATACATACAAACATGCATACATACATACAAGCATGCATACATACATACATGACACACGAGCATACATGTGCATACAAACATACAAATATATCAACAAACATTCAATAGAGTGGCATTTAACATAAAGGAAGACATAATGCAAGCGCGTTATAACATGCTTGCGTTATGTCTTGCTTGACATGTATCCTGGAGAAGCAAAAAAATGTCAAAGCTAAGACATAATGTGAGCACGTTATAACACGCTTGCGTTATATTTTGCTTTGGGAATCCCCAAGCCTTAACATTGGTATTTGCATTGGAATAGCAACCCAAAGGCTTGGAGGGCATTCCCGATGAACAAAGACATGTTTTTGCAAATTCTACAATTTTTCACATAATTGGGTTCGTGCTCACCATTAGGATTGCATTTGGTTCAATATCGACAAAATCGAACACATGGGTAATGTTACATTCTCTCCTAGCTATCCAACGATGTAATTTTTTTCGCTTTCTGACAATGTTAAGCCTTTCATCCATAATTTCTTTTGTTTGTATGTCTCTTTTTTTCCATAAAGTAGTGGTTGGTGTTTTTTTCATTATAAATTAACCGTTCATCGAAATTTCAAATAAATTGTATTTTTAGAAACTAGACTCCATTCTACAATTTTTTTTTTTTTAGAAATCAATTACTTTCCAAAATTTGTAGGGGGAGCACAACCAAAATTCTGCTTTTTAGGAAGTTCCCACTTAGAAAATTAGTAAAAAATCAAATATTCATTAAAAAATTATTAGAAAAATTGTGCATCAACTAGATACTATTAGCTAACTTTTGACCGTAGTGATTTTAAAAATACTACAAAAAGTTCACCGTGCTAGGGTCATACAAGAGTTGCTATGTTATGTTGTTCTAAAAAAATAACACCAATTTGTGTACGTCCCTCTTTTGAACCCCTTAATATCAACCATTTTCAAAATAAATTAGTAGTTTAGAAAGTAGACTCGGAGCACTTCGATCCTTGTTTCTGTTCTATCCCAAAATTTTGAGTGTAACTATCCTCAAATTCATGCCCACGGTCAGTATTTCCCGATTTTAGAAAAAAAGTGATCACTTAAGCCCTCTTTTTGTGAACCATCTTGGTGCACTTACCTGGATATTCTTCCATTCCCTTTCTGACTTCCGTAACCACTTCTTTGACTTCATGTTCAATATTCTTGAGCCCTTCTGCTTCCTCATCATCCAAGTCTTTAACCACCAGTTGGTAATCACAACCCATTTCTTCATCCTCTTCACTGCGAGTAGAATCTTTCAAGAAGTCTTCTCCCAAAAGCACTGAAAACTCCTTTTTACTCATATTAATGGTAGGCAGAGCTTCATCTTTTGGGTCATCCCCAGGTTCTTTGAAGCATAGTTTCTTAGAATTGGCCAATTGGCCCACGAGCCTCGTTGATCTTCTTCCACCCTTCCCATTGCCAGAATCGTCTAATTTACCTTGCTCCTTGTTTCTAATCTCAATAGTGACCTTTTTGGCTGTTTTAGGTTCAACACTATCAAAACCTTTCCTTTTAGCACTAATGCCTAAGGGGTTAGAGCTAGTCTCTTTTCCTTTCAAATTATGAGTAACAGGGTTTCCTTTAGTAAGAAGGCCTTTAATACATCATAGGCCAAACCACACCTCATAACAACCAGAGCAAGAGCTTGCACTATAGAAGAAGCCAAATCAACTTTGAGAAAGATTCCACCAATAGGGGCTAACCTAAATTCAAAATTATAATGCTCAAGTGCCAACTCCAATGAAGAAAGAGAGTAAATGAAAGGCTGAAAATAACATATTGTCAGCATCTTTACCAACACTTTATCCAACAAAATGTCCATGCAATTGGACAAGAAAGAAGAAGCTACCTCGGAAAATAGAGCATGGGGGTTGTTTTGAAGTCATTCCCTACCCAAGATTTTTCTTATAGCCTCCTCAACAAGCACACAAGAAATAGTGAAAACCATACCCAACTTTTGTCTATCATATGCATTGTTGCTTCTTTTCTCCCAAAAGCATTTGGGTAGCATGACATGCCATGAAGACTCCATAATGTAACAGTGAAATTGTGAGTAGAGAAGAGAGATAGTAAATATGTTATAACTGATATGAAGAACATCAAGTTGGTGAAGTATATATAGAATGAAGACATCAATACTCAACACTTGAGCATTTAATTCACCACAAGACACACATATTGATGTGACAATATTATTTCATAAAAAATGAGTCATGACTTTAAGTGATTTAATAAGTAATAACACACCTAAATAAAAGGTCAACCATTGATATTTGCAAATCTAACGGTTCTAGGGTTATTTCAGAGGTTTGAATTCATAAGTCTAGTACTTTGGACATTTCCTTCCAGAATGCAACTACAACTACCTATCAAACATTTATGGTTAAGTTGCATAATAATATAACTCATAATTACTGTCAATGCAATTTTAATTTTGAGTATATTGATGCTATATTAACTTATTAAATAATATAACATGTAGTTACTAGTCATTAAGTTGTGCTAACATTTGGCTTCAAACATAGTACTTCACTCAGTGGCTCACTTTTGATTAGAACTTATAATATGTTGTCACTTGTCTCCATTCTGAAGAATTTATGTAGGAATTTGGGTGTGTGGAAAATTTGTCCTGGAATAGAACAATATATAGCATTTGATATTTTTTCCACCCATGCTATGATTTTTATTGGTATACCAGTTTAATTCACTAGTGGAAATTTTTAACGAATTTGAACATAGGTTTAATTTTCCAATGAAAATAATTTATTGGTTTGAAAATAGGTTTAATTCGCCAATGAAAATATTTTATTGGTTTGAGTATAGGTTTTATTTTCCAAAAAAAATATTTTTTAATTTTGAAAATAGGTTCAATTTACCAACAAAAATATTTTATTAGTTTGAAAACAGGTTTAATTTTCTAATGAAATATTTTATTGGTTTAAAAAATTGTAATTTGTAGGATTTTCTACAAACTTTTAGTGATTACAAAATATTTTCCAATTGAATTTATTATTTTTCTCAAAAAAAGAAAAAATTCACCAATAATTTTTTTTTTTTTGGAATTTACAAGATTTTCCAAGTTTTTACACCTTTTTTGAGGGGGGTTTCTTAAAGAACTATCTCTGATGACTTCCTTTTTCTCATGGGTCTTCCCTTCATTACTTGACCACTATATGCATATTAGTATTCTTTATCCACCCTTTGACTGATGTCCTCCTTTAGCCAAGGTGATTGCATTGATTTAATTCTCCCTACCACCTATCATCTTCCTTGTTGCCCCTCCTTGTCTCATGGCCATTGATGCTTAGAAATTTGTCTTCTTTGATGGAAAACTTCAACACAATCCTATGGTTTTGATCTCATCAATACCATAATGATAATACTTTCTCTAATATTTTGTAGACTTGCTACAATATGCCTTTATATGGACATGTAACCTAATCCTATATGCTTAATATGGTCTTATAGGTGTTTCAATAGTAACCAATATACTTGAATTCTTAGTGATACATAATTAGGGTATTAGTATACATAAGGTATAGTTTTCTATAGATCTATTTATATTTAAAATTTCTTCAATTTTCACATGTAGACCTCTTAGATTACCTTCCATAATTTTGTAAATTTTAAAGTATAAGAGTGTTACCCACTCTTACAAATGGGCCCATTACTTGTACCCTAGTCATGAGGTCCTATCCCTTGTATTAGGATCTTGACATACATAAAAAATTCATGGATAAATATCAACCCTTGTGCTAGCCCTTTTTCTTCCCATGGTGTTAAGGCCTTTCCACTCATGGTTTTTTTTGTATGAATTGATGATACACATGTGTTAGTAATGTGTTTCTTTTATGCTTCATCTTTTGTAGAGATGAAACTATCAAGAAACTAGCACAATGCACAAATATGGGTATGTGATGTGTAGACATCTACACGATGCATAGATGTCCCATGATAGTTTATTGATTAGTAGTAGTTTCTAAGAATTTTTCCACCTACTACCTACCCAAGTAAATGATAACCATTTGTTTTGAAACTAAATGAATCCCCAACTTCTATATTTCTATCTTATTCCTCATTTTTATTCCTATATTTTATTTCACACCCTCAATAGGCGATAAATGAATCATTGTTGAGTCTAGAGTTTTGGACCTGAAGGATTTGGGTGATGGCCTTTTTTCTCTACTCTTACTTTGTTCAATTCAATTCACCTCCTGCTCAAACACCTAGTTTAGGGCCTCCATGGACCATAATGATGCTCTGCTTCCAAACTCCTCTGCTAATGGTAATGAATTTTTCATAATGAATTATGTTTATATTTTGTTGTACAAATCTTGTAATATGTATTTTATGGTTGGTTTTTGTCATGCTTAGTGCCTTTTTGGCTAGTTATGTACTTTAGCTATTTAAATACTTTTCATAGCTCCATTAAGTGACCTTTAAGACTAAAAATACATTTATAATTTTTGTACGATTCATTTGTTTACTTCTTTGACATATATATTTAATATTACTCTTAATTGTTAAGAAATTGGTATGTGAATAAAAATAATAGTATACTCCATAAAAAATATTATTTGATAGGTTAATATAACAAATTAATATATTAAAAAAATTAAAGTTAACGTACAATTTTTTTTCACCATTTGATGGACAAATTATAAGTTCTGACTAGGAGTGAAATTTATTGTGACTTATTAGTGGACTTTGATAATGATTAAGCTACAACAATCCATTTAATTCTCTATCTTTTCAATGCTTCAAAGTACTCTTCTTGAAGCCAAGATACCAAATGTCAATCAAAAAAATATTTACAATGGCTCTCCCATGTGTTGACAAAGTGAAAATGCAACAATTTTGGAAATTTGCCTCACCTTTTCAATTAAATTTAATTATTCTTCTAATAAAATTAAATTTAAAATATGTAAAATGAGGTAAGATAACAAGATGAAGGTCCTTGATTAAATTGTGCAATATCTTTTGTATTAAAATTTTAACTATTGGCTCGTGCTTCACCATAGTGGGATGCAAAACCAAGGTCCAATTTTTTTAATAAATTCAACTAGAATTATTAATGAATTTCATCATAATCTTGATTAAAGCTTCGATTTGAAAATCGTTATGGAATTTGATACACCAATTTGTCTAACTAGTCCTCCATGATAATTAGCCTTCTTAGGAGCAATTACTAGCCAAAGACTTACATAGATTTTTAGGATACACATAGATGGATTGTAGTCTTTATCAAGATGGTTTTGGGATTCAAATTTGTAGAAACTACAAATAGATATTGGGTGAACATCAATATTTCTTCACAGTTTGTGGCTTCTTTACTAGAAATTGGAGTTTTGCAGCTTGATGTGTTGTTCCTAGTGAGTTTGATGGTTCAACATGATTATCTACAAGGCTTAGGGGATGTTTTGGCTATTGCACACATTAGAATGGGAATCCCTACACCAAGGGATATTTCACACTTATTAAATGAAGGAGCCACTGTAACCTAGCATTCTTTTGTGTCAAATTTTTGCAATGCCACTTTAGTGGGACATCGCCAGTTGGTCACCATGGGATATGATTTTCTAAGGAATGAAGTTTTGTCATAATTTTGATAAATGTATGTGAATATTGCATTTTGCTACTAGCAAAATTCTGTTACTCAATAGCTTTCTTATGTACGTTTTGCAAGCACCTTTATACATGCTACATTATCAAAGATATAAATTTTGACATGTATATATTCTATTAACATTACTTTTATATTATTACATCTTTATTCTATGTTATTTAATGTAACAATTGAATAAATTATCATGTTGATTTCTTTTTATTGATTTATGCAATTCCATGAGATTATTGCTGATTGAAGAAAATGTGGTTGTAGAATAGTAGATTAACACCATATGTACATTCGAAGTGAGCAATTTGATAACTTGATATTGAAAACTACACAACGTATTGTACATGATGATGTAATGAATCCAATTATCAATCGAAATAAGATTTGTAATAGATTTTATATTGTTTGAGTGGCATGCTTGTCAACTTGAGGTACAGTCTACAAGTAGCCAAACGTTAATCAAAATAAACATTGTAAGTGGCTCTCACGTGATTAAAGTTGGTTACTTGGTTAGCACAAAAAATAATTATACCTCACATGACTCATGAGTAACTAGGGATGTTGAGCTCATAAATAGCCCATAAATAGGGATGGTGATCTCAACTAAAATCATTATTAAAAGTCCATAAAATAACTCTACTTTTGAGTGCAATATTTTGAATTCTAATAAGTGTTTTCATTTTGCAAGGTTAATAAGAAATACAATGATATTGTAGTATTATTGGGGGTACTCTAAATTCTCCTACCTCTAGTTACGTAGTTACAGAGTAAAAGAGAGACCAATTTCCTTTGAGTTCATAATGGGTGGAATTGGAAAGAAGTTCAAGATCTGATTCACCTAGCCCTTGAGCCAAGTTTTGAACTAGGATTAGGAGCACCTTTCATACCTTCCTTTAGTTAGACAAAATACAAGTACATTATCATCGTGGATAATTAGGGATTGCACCTTCCACCAAAAAGTGTTTGTTTTTGGGAAGTGAGATAAACATAAGTGCTCAATTTCTTAGAAAAAGGGTTTGATGACAAATAGCAATGGATTATTTCTTTGAGTAATTTGCCCTCCTTTTATAAAGTCCTTTTAGACTGCCAATTTGATTTTTTTTTCCTACTAAAACCACTTCCAAAGTGTTTAAAAATATTAAAAAATAAAAATAAAAATATTTAAATTGTTCTCTTTAAAAAGATTTACCATCCGTAATTTAAAATAGTATCATTAATCATTTCTCTCGTTTTATTCTTTAGCCTTATATATATAAAAAAAGATAGATTATGAATTTTTTCAATAAATTTAATTTTGAAAAAGGTACATGAGATCCTTGATGTGGATTTACGATATACACCAATAAGCGAAATGCTTTGAATTAAATCTCAAGCCAAACAAGGTTAAGTGTGGATTTTCCGAGTTTGATCATTTGGTGTGGATTTACAATTACACATGAAACGATTCAATTTTATTTTGCTATTTGAAATCATACTTTATCAAATTAAATGACATAAAATTTAGCTCAGTGTTATCATTTGCAGCCTGGTAGCACCCACAAGGATACAAACAAAATTTGAATTCTTGCTTATAAGAATACCACAACATCTGAGATGGCCTTTCATTGACAATGGAAAGTTTAACCGCATTTATGTAAGACATAAAAACTGGCTTTTTCCTTTCTATTGTAATATTGCCCAGAAGGCGAACCAGGAGGAAGAAGGGCTAGCATCACAGGACCCTCCGCACCTTCATCAGCTGATAAGTGTCCTGCATTGAAATTCATTTCACTCTTTACAGATCCTGGATGGACACAGTTCACATACATGTCAGGATTTTGACGTGCAAGTACCCGTGTGTAAGCACTCACAGCCGCCTTGGAAACATAGTAAGCTGGAAATTGAACAGGCCAGCCATTGTTCTTCAATGATCCTTCTTGAAAATCTTTCAGGAAACTTTCAAGAAATCTGTCTATTTTATCTTCGTTCAAATTGTCCAGGTCATTCAACTGCTGCCTCAATGCTTCATTTGGGAGAAACTGTACAAAATTCAAACAGGGAATGTAAATTTAGTTAAGCGACAACCATTGACTTCACAATTTTAGTGGCTCACAGTAATTGAACACAAGGTCTTCTAAAAGAAATTGAATGTTACAGTACTTTTAGATTCTTGTTTTGGGTTACACTACCACATCAATTATACCATAAAATCTATGGTCACTTTGAAAGTTGCTCTAAAAGATATAGTGGATTAATTTCATTTTATTTTGTGGAATTTGATCTGTGTATGTTCAGACTCAGAGTCATCTTAAGATGACTTACATGAGTACTCAGTACATTAATGATATCTTTCTCCTTGTGTGTTAAGTGAGTCTACTCTTGCTTTGTGATTATTAGTCACCACACAAGAAAATATGTCAATGGTGTTCTGACTACTCACAGAGGCCAACATGAGATGATTCAAGATACATATGAGCCAAATCTCACAAAGCTTTTGGAAGCCTTTATACCTTAACACGATATGGTGGATGTCAAGTTAAAACCTCCCTCCCCAAAGCATATATCCAGCCACCCACACTCCAACACATTCTACAGTGACAATAAGATATGGAACATCTTTTACATGGATCTATTTAAGTAAGGGTAAGGGTGAGGTCTATGAAGGGGGATTTCTGGGTGTTGTTGAAGTTTTTTAGAAATATTTTGAAGCTGGTGGTTCTATGAGTTTAATAGTATAGTTTAGCTAAAAGTTTAAGCTTCAAAACATAAAAAATGAGCTGCAATACTGTGAAAAAAATTAATATATAAAGATAATTTCCCCTCTCCTTTCTTTTTTCTGACAGGAATTTAAAACTTCAGATGATGATTGACAAGTGACAAAAAAGATTCCTAAGCTGTAGGGGCAATTTCTAGCCCCACCCTAATTAAACCTGCTCAAATCTGCAATCTTAAAAAGTAAGGACAACTATTTTTCTGAAAAAATTTCAATTAATCACGTAGCACAATTTTTTTTATTTCATAGGACCACCTCCTCCATGAAAATAGATTCTAAAACCCTATCAAACTTTATCCTAAAATACATATGCTAATATGCACATACATATATATCCTTATGTGTATAGTTTGATCCTAAAATAAATATGCTAATATGCACATACATATATATCCTTATGTGTATATATACAACACATTCAGGTGAATATAGCTTGAATGCTAATTCGAGATGATTCAACCGATTCTCTCCTGAAAATTGATAAAAAAAGCCCACGAAATGTTGGGTAAATTAGACTTCCAGAAATATACCATCATAGAGTAGACATTTAAACTCCCAGAAGCGGGACATTATATAGCACATAAGATTCAAAAGTGTTTATAATGGGTCTGCCGTGGTAGAATTTATTTATAATGGGTTGTGGAGGTAAAGTTTGCTCACCTCCAGGACTCCAGCACGAGAAGAAACATTCACAATTCGACCTCCAGCATCACCAGCACGCTTCAAAAGAGGAAGAAGCGCTTCGGCCATTCGTTTGGTACCATAATAGTTTATGTCAATGCACTCCTTGGCCATTTCATAGTTCTCAGAAATACCTTCCACTGTTCTCCCAGACTTTCATAACATAGAATAAAAAGGCTGAAGTTAATAGAGTATGTAATATTCTAAACTCATCAATCAATGTACAGAGAAAAATTGTCTTACGAAGATCTGTCTTGGATCTGCTTGGTTGGCCTTTAAGATGTCATGATCTATTGAAATTCCCATTATTCCTGCATTATTAACCTGTGTTTACAAGATTGTCGCATAAGATGAGATCAAAAAGTGGTAGATGCATCGAACCTACAGATCCCCCCGAACTTGTGGCGTTCAATGTACGACCCCAGGAAAAAGGCATTTACCATGACTAGATTGTTTCATGTTTTGACTTCAATTATCCAAAATACTAAAAAAGGGTAACAGAACACTATAAAAAATATTCAGATTCGTTGTGCCAGAGGAGTTCCAAAATTAGAAATTTGAATGGAGAAATTTAAAGGAAAGAGAATAATTTGTACGAGAATGTCTAGTTTTCCATAATGCTGCTTCACCCATTTGGCAAACACTTGGATGCCCATATCATCCTTCACATCCAGCTGATAAAAGATAACATTATCAAACCCAGCATCCTGGAGAGTCTTGACAGCAGCCCTGCCCACCTCTTGATCTGGATCCGTTAAAATTACACATATACCATTCGCTGCCAATTTGTGAACAATTGCATATCCAATGCCCCTTTTGCCTCCTGTCACCACTGCTACCGTCTCCTTTGTCCACCATCTGAGATAGAGTTTAAGGTTGGCTTTAAGATCAGTTCCAAGCCAATGCTTGTATGAAAGTTGTTATTGAGTGTATAGAAAAAGAAGTTTGATAAATTTGTACAATAGAAGTCGTGTATATAATTTGAAATGAAAATAGAATGATAATAAATAAAGATAAAAAATCTAGTACAGAAAATTTTCACTATTTCATAAATTTAATGGGTATCTTTCTTATTTTGTTATCTTATCAACTTATGAGATTGATCCTACCCAAAAATTATACAACACATATCCAACAAAAAAATCTCTTTCAATTTACTTTCATTAACCTGCATATTCAATTTATGCCAATAATATCTAACTTATAATTCTGCAAAACAAGCCCATCTTCCCTATAACATGGTATAACAGGGGAGGCTTAAGTACAGAGTTATCTGCTGTCCATGCTTTTCTTACTGTATCTCCTTTGTATGTCTGAATACAAATCTGGTGAGTTGTATTGATGAAAGACAAGTGAAGATTGTTGGTGACAAAGGATGAGGATTAATAGAGACTAGTATAAAAGTCTGGTATGTGAACTTCCGCTCTAGTGAAGATCCAGATGAGGCATAAGGGCCAATATTTTATGGCTTTATTGGGCCAGTGATTAAGAGTCTATCTTATCTTTTCAGCTTTCCTGGCAATTATGCCAACATTTCACATGGCGTTTTGCGGAGATTTGTGCAATAAATATAAAAGGTCTGAAAGGTCGCCTTTGTACTTAAATATTAATTAACGACAATTATTATTTAAACACAATGATAGCAATTGAATAACAATAAAAATTATAAAAAATAAAAAATGATGGCAACTCTTTTGGTGTGCTTAATTAAATTGGTTTGTAGGTCCACTCAATGTACATAGTTGAGAATAAATGTAAGTGTTCTTCAAATTAGTTAGGCTAATCAGTTAATTAAGAGATCACTTGTGACTAGTCTAGATGAAAGAGTAGTCTTGAAACTGTACCAAAATGTGAAGAAATAAAAAAAGAAAGATAAATAGACTTAGTTCTAGATATGATAACTAGATGATTTGTTGTAGCACATGCTTCGTGAATTGACTTTGATTTATATTATCAAATTTATGATTGATAGGCTCTAATAAATTGGATATTGACCTTCACATTTTATTTTGGTTTAATCTCTTATTTGTAACCTCGACCTTTGCATCTACATCCTTAAACCTCTTTTTGTGGCCTCAAACTTGCTTTGTAGCCTTAAAATTTGTACTTTGGGTCTTCAGATTTCTATTTGCCTTTGTTATCTAGAAATGGTGGTGTTCAAAATCACAATTAAAACTTTACTATGCTAGGATAATCAATTGGTTTCTCACTTGCTCACAAAAACCCGAAGTCAACATTTCAAGAAAGTACCATGCATTGACATATCTATCTAAGAATATATGTCTCCCAAAATATCATCAAAGTACACAAAAGATTTGAATAACCTAATAATGAATTTGACTATAGAGATGTGCAAATCAACATATTCAAAATTATGTACAATAATAAAACAAACAATAATAACACGAAATTCCAATTAATCAAATCAAAATACATACATAACACTAAAATTTCTACATTCACATCACAACATTCATTACATCACATAAGGAACACTTATCCACGATAAACAATAGCACTTGCACCACAAGGGGTGCAAGGGTTACGCCGATAGAAATTATATGCACTCAATATATAGTCATAATGGAAAGTGAACTCAATAGACTGAACCATGGTTGCCATACAACAATGCTAATGCACATAAATGGAAGTGATTTCACTACACATAAATGAAATTTCGCCACAAAGCAAAAAGAAGATTTTCATGAGTTTTCAAAGGATTTTAAATAGAAGCACACTTAGTAATAGCAATATGTTAGTCATACGACAAATGACTGCCATTTACAAATTTGGTCACATTTAGCCACATACAATTCTCAAGTGTGTAATCAACCTCCATAAGCTTGTGCACCATGTTCCTATAATACAAACATTTATTATAATCCTATTTATAATTAGCTTTTTCCCCTGCATTTTTGAAGATATTGTTCGTATTCTCTATTTCTAAACTTTTGAGTGTCTTGGGAATGATTTAATTCGCCCATGGCACAATTTCCCTTTAGGTGGATAGCTATATATATCAAAGAGGAAGTGATTGTATTTCTTTCATTGCAAATTGTAATGCCCCTGTTAAATAAAAATATTTGTTGCAAGTTCAAGTTTGTTTCTAGTCATG
Organism: Sequoia sempervirens; assembly: GCA_007258455.2. Classification (NCBI taxonomy): domain Eukaryota; kingdom Viridiplantae; phylum Streptophyta; class Pinopsida; order Cupressales; family Cupressaceae; genus Sequoia; species Sequoia sempervirens. Next base: position 32,757 of record VDFB02299195.1, on the reverse strand, counting down.
TGGCGAGGAATATTTCAACTACCTAGTAGTTGTTTTTCCGGTATGAGAACAGAAGAACCATTCCTTAATTTAAAAAGAAAACAGTAGATTATTTTAAAAAATTAAACAAGAAAAAGAGGAAGCCAGCAAATTACATAAGCTACAGGAAACTTACTAAGCAGGGGACTTATAAAAGGATCCCCATTACCCCCAACCTTTACCACTGAGTGGGGTGAGAGAGTGAATGTAAGCCAGCTAACCCACCTCTATGACTACTTTCAACCCTAACTAAAAATAGCCATAGACAAAACCACAGTACCAATGCCTCCATTTAACAGATAAAAACACGATTGTTTTAGAATGAAATTAAAAAAAAAAATTCATCCATATAGAAATTCCAAAAAAACATACTGATGTGACTTACTTCAAGATTTTACACATTTTGTGTCGTGTTGTCAACAAGCCTATTTAAAAAAAATGGACAGAGTTTGTAGGAAGAATATTACAAAACCCTACACAAAGCAAAAATATCTAAGACAAAGCAAAATCAAACAAAAATATCTAAGACAAACCAAAATCAATCTCCCTATATTTGGTTCTACCACCACATGGCAGCCTTTTGAACCGATAAAAAAATTCTTTTATTCTTGTTTTTGGATTAATTATCAAATAATTAACAATAAATCTTTTAATATTATCAAATTAAAATCTCGGGTAATTGTAATTGGTATGCTTTAATTGAATGTGGGAAGAGAATCTTGATTTTCTCTCTACTTGTAATTGTTATAAAAAATCTATGCTATTTAATTAGAAAATGGGGTTACACTGTAAGAGCATCTTTGATCATATAATAATACTCACATAATAATATTTTATGAAGAAATGTTTTTCAATTGAATTATTTTAATAGTCTATAAGATAATTGTTTGCATAAAGACATTCCACTTTGTGAAATTGTATTCATGTAAATTTATACTTCATTTAAAAAATTACAACTCAAAAGTGTAATACAAATCTATTAAAAATAGACACTAAGATATCTTTTAACGTGTCATCACCTCATCAATTGTATTCAATTAATTGAACCGCAACTCTTTGATTAAAAAAATATCTTTTTAATAAAATATCATTTTTCTCCTTAAGCTCTTTGCTTTCATCAGGCACCTCATCAATTGTCAACTCTTTGATTAAAAAAATATCTATTTAATAAAATATGTTTTTTCTCCTTAAACTCTTTGCTTTCATCAATCACCTCGTCAATTGTATTCAATTAATTGAACCACAAATCTTTGATTAAAACATTTTTCTCCTTAAGTTCTTTGCTTTCATCCTCATGATGGATCAAGCGTGTGATCTGAAACATTGATGTAAAAATTCTCACACAATCAAATTCAGAAATCATTGAAAAAGAATATTATTATTATTTTAAAAAGTGAGAAATCAGTGAATGCTAAATGTTCCTGTTTTCTTGGTGGCTGGCAGTCCACAGGGACGGCTCCCTAAATTCAATTCCATTGAACAATTACAGATTTGACTGTCTCTTCTTATTTAACACATATCGCTAAAACTAATTGCATTGAAAAACATTCAACTGAGAGTGTAAAAGAAGTTAATTGCAGTGAAAACTTTAACATTCAACTGAGAGAGTGTTAAAGACCTTAAATTGCACTGAAAACTTTAACATTCAATTGAGAGAGTGTAAAAGAAGTTGTGACATCATGCATTAGCAAATGCAAATTGTCTAGTTTTTGTGCTGAATGGGCAAAGGACTGAAGTAGATTTATCTCAGATCCACCCAGCAACTACTCTGCTTTCTTATATTCGATATCATACTCACTACAAAGCAGCCAAACTTGGCTGTGGAGAAGGTATGCCTTATCATACACAAAATCTAATTTAAATTGTATATCCTATAGCTTGTTTTGCTTTACATAAACATTTATGTTTGTCTTGTTTATTGTTTTTCTAGAGAAAATGGTTTTAAGGATGTATTTTTAGACATACCCACTCGAGAACACTGTTCTTCAATATTAAAAGATTTGTAAGAAATCTAAATTCAATTTTATATACTATGTAATGTGCATAAATAAGATTCCTGTGGTAGGATAAAAAATATATATATACATAAATAAGATCCAATGATATTTAAGAATGGCTTGCAACAAACTTCATATTTTAACAAGTGAAAACTTAAGAATGACAGCTAAAACCCAACTAAGTTTTGGACAATTTGTTTTATCTAGTATTTAGAAAGCCTTAAGAGACTCGTAGACAATCATATAAGTTTTGATGAATTTATTTTAGAAGTAGAAACAGATATGAACAAGCATCTAAATTAGTAGATACTAAATACCCTTTGACAGGTTTTACAGACCAATTTGGGCTGAAGTCGTCTATAGTTTTCAGGGGGATGTAGAGCTTGTGTTGTGCATTTATCGAAATACAACACTAATACAAAGGAGACAGATGAATTTTCAGTAAGTTCGAGTTTGACACTATTGGGATCTATAGATGGTTGTTCCATCACAACTTCTGAAGGGCTTGGAAATTGCAGGGATGGACATCATGCTATCCACAAAAGGGTTGCAGGTTTTCATGCATCATAGTGTGGGTACTGCACTCCAGGATGGTGTATGTCTCTTTATAATGCTCTTCGTCAGGCTGAATCCAAATGAAACCGTGATCATAAACATGGCTTTTCAAAAAATTTGGTTTTGGAAGTTGAGAAAGCCATTGCAGGGAATGTATGCAGGTGTACTGGCTACCGACCCATCTCTGATGTTTGTAAAAGTTTTGCAGGGGATGTTGATTTAGAAGACTTGGGTCTCAACATCTTTTGGAAAAAAATGAAATTTCTGACCCAAATAAGTTGCCTGAATACAATCCAACTGGACTTTCTACAGATTCCAAATTCTGTAGACAAAGATGTGAAGATTCTAGAACACCCACATCCACCTTGAATGAGATTTTGGGGGCTCTGGAAAAAGCTGTTGAGGAAAATGTTGAACCCAAGCTGGTAGTAGGTAACACAAGTACTAGAATCTACAATAACATAGAACCTAAAGTTTTTGTTGATATCAGTAACATCTCAGAGCTACAGATTATTGCGAGACATGATTCTAGGATTGAACAAAATTCCCTGCTTCCCTTCACTACTCTGCTCGAATTTCCAACTACTCACATGATTAGTACTAAAATTAGTTTCATTGAGAGACAATGATTTTACATAGTCGGGAAATTTAGAATGGTAGTTAGTACTAAGAAAAATCCTATGTGAAGTCACCTTTTTAACTGGGTTGGCAGAAGATTTATTCAAGCTCACCATTAGCACTTGGGCAGCATCATGAGGGGCAAGGCGCAGGCTTATTCTGGAAGGAAAATGCCCTTCTTTTGAAACTGTAGTTGTTTTCCCAAATGCCAATTGAATAACACTGCACCTGACATTATCAACACTCATTTCAATTTCCACAGTCATTCAACACTACTGGCTTGTATTTGAGTTGAATGATTGCCTCCATCTGCTAGCGGGTCAAAGCATATTGAAACACTGCGTTGTCTGTATTGGGTAGCTGAAATTGCAAATGGGTATGGGAATTTTTCATGGCGAGAAGAGGAGCATACCCTGTGACTGCATAGTAACCGCTTGTGGAGCATGAATAGGTCATAGCATCGAACCTTTGCTGCTCCGGATTGATACAGATGAAGAAATTCTCTTCCAAGTCGGTTCCCATGGACACCAGAAAAGATTTCAGTGACTCTTTGGAGGCATAATTTTGTTTAGGCTGGAGCCCATCATGTTGAAATAAGAGAACCCACTTGGAAGGGGGATTCACAGACGCACAGCCAGAAGAATCTGCAGAGGAACAAGAAATTGCAGAGCTCTTTACATGTCTATGGATCTACTCACAAAAGTGAACTTTCAGATGTATTAGTGTCCTTACAAAATAATGTGTTGCGGCCCTTGCTTGGAGCATGGTTGAGGATCTCTTCCAGTAGACATGATATGAGAGGAAGCGTCTTCTTCTCCATTGATTCTTCGTTTCCCAGAGGGCAAGCATTTGAAACCCGCAAAGCGCAACTGCCACGCTCTGCAGGCCACTCACCGCCCAGAATAAAATAGAAGGTTACACACCATGTAGATTTGATATGATTTCGTGCAGATTTGATACAATATTGTACAACTGTGAGATTGAATGTGGAGCGGAAATTTGTAACCGAAAATGATTTCTGATGAGCAGTTTAAGGGCGTGAGACTGTTTCAGGCGCATGAGATAGGTTTTGCTGAAAGCTCATACCATATATAGCCTATCGGCTAAAAACTTCAAGCGGTGATGAAAGGCGGTGGGGTTGAACATATTTTGAACGCATTTAAAGTGAACATATCTGCTTCTCATTTATTGTGAGTAGATTGAAGCAACGGCTGTAGGGGAGATCTGATTTCATCCACGGGAACCAGTAACCAGCAAACCATTGACAGTTTAACGGCAACCGGGAGTTGTTTCATTGCGTGAGACATGTTTCAAGCTAAAAGCCCATCCATAATATAGCCTATCGGCTAATAAGATTATTGACACCATTAACCAACCACTTCTAAACTTCTAAACTTGTAAAATATAATATTCTATTTTACATTGAAAACATTCCTATATATTGGTAGTGCACCCCTACGCAGGACATCCTATCCTCGCCTATGAATGGAAACTGTTGACCATAGGAGGAAGCGTCCCCACTATAAAAAGTCACATCGTATTATGTAATCAATAGTTTCTCTTTCCTATATACGCTTCATTTCATTTCACGTGAATGAATAATTGACATGGAGCGTAGTGAGAGAAGGCCCATCATGAGAAAACAACTCGACCAATTCCACTAGTGAATTGAATTAAATAAATTGTGTGGGCCCAATGGATCACCTTTCTTAAAGTCACGCTAATTCCTTCATCCTAATCTTCTTTACGCCCTTTTTGTTCATATAGGTCGCGGCCTCTTAAGACTTCTTATGGAGAAAGATATTTATTTTTCTCCCAAGCTTGAGCCCTTAGTTGGATTCACCTCAAGGCAAGCAGCCGGTATTGGTTAAAGTCATTTTGGCTCAAGTGGAATAGAATTAGAGACCCATAAAGCTAACCAAGTTCAAATGGGATATCATTGTTATATGTAGGCCACTAAGGTCAGAAATACGATAAATGGGTGAATCAACAAATGAGAGCATTCTAGATATTGAAGTCAAATCCAAACTTTAGACGAATGTAGGTGCTCAAGTGTGATAAAGTATCAATATAATAGCACTATAGTGAAGTATTAAGGTGTGAATCCAAGAACCAATTATGGGTGTGAATAAATGAAATTGTAACAAATAAGTTTGGGTTGATAGTTGAACACGACCTTTTATGTATTGTTGGTTGGTTTGTTTGTTCATATGTTCTTAGGTCTTGTTTGGTTCGATTCTCATATCTTGGTAGAATACTCATTTGTCTTGTTCCTATAATTATGTCGAAGGAATATCTTTATTTGAGATTCACGAGCTCATTTTGTTTGTGAATGGTTCAAAAGCTTCAAGAGGCCTTATAAGACGATTAAACGAATCTCAACCGTTCATCATTTTTGACCATTTTTTCAGCTGTTCTTTGTCGCTTTTTACTACTTTCCTACTGTTATTGGTTTCCACTCCTCCAAACTTTTCCTCCCTGTATTGACCTTTCACTCCTCCAATTTGGCAAGCCGCTGAAAATAAGGTTTTGGCGAGGGTATTGGAGTATGTTTATTAAAATGAAAATTATAGCCAAGGTCCTAATAATGAACACATTTAGGTTTTGACATTATGACATCCTTTACCCTATGTAGTTAAGTATATATTAACATACTTATTATATAACGTAAATTTTAAATAATAAAAAAATAATTATATTATTTATTATTATTATATATTATATTCTTTAACAAAACTATTAAATATATATATAGATTTTTTATAATTACCAATTAATAATTATTATATTCTTATTTTTAATACAAAATATAATTAATATATTATATATTTTATATAATACAAATTAAATTATATACAATATAATTATATTTATTATTATATATAATAGTATATAGAGGTTATATTATTATTATTATATATTATATTCTATAATAAAAAATATTAAATATAAATATGAAATTATTATAATTAATAACTAATATATTTCTATATAGATCAAATTAAATTAATTTATAAAAAATCTCATAGTTTAATTGATCTTTGGAGAGATTAGGAAAAAGAAAGAGAGATAGAGGAGACAATTCTATATAGAGAGGTATATATACTAACACTTGCGCCTAAAGGGGGTTCAAGGATTATGCCAATAGAAAACTATATGTATGTTAACATGTTAGAGAGTATGTGATGAATATAACATTTAATACATAAAATATATATATATATATATATATATATTATATAAAAATATAAAATAAAATTAATAATATAGTAGTAGTAGTAGTAATAATAAAATATATAAACAATACCATTTTAAAATGACCTACCAATTGACCTCATGTACTACACAAATGTATGAAAAAAAAAACATATTTTTCCCATTTGACCTTCCACACCTCTTCAACATACCTATTGCACACCAAGGTGTGATTGCAAGTATTGAATACATTTGAGTATTTGCAAGTACTCTCAACTACACTTCTATGGGTTATCTTTTACTTTGACTAGTAATTTTGTTACTTGCTATATTCAACTAGTAGGATTAGATATCTTGGTTGTTTGTGCCTATTTTTATAGCTTTATTTGCTTGTTACATTTATTTGGCTAGTGGTTATTCCATCCTTCACATCTAGCTAATAAAAAACAACATTATCAAACCCAACATCTTGGAGTGTCTTGACAACAACCCTACCCACCTCTTGATCTAGATCCGCTAAAATTACACATATACCATTCGCTGCCAATTTGTGAACAATTGTATATCCAATGCCCCTCTTACTTCCTATCACCACTGCTACTATCTCCTTTGTCCACCATCTAAAATTAAAGTTTAAGGTTGGCTTTAAGATCAACACCAAGCTAATGCTTTATGAAAGTTGTTATTGAGTGTATGGAAAAATAAGTTCGATAAACTTGTACAGTAGATGTTGTGTATATAATTTGAAATAAAAATAGAATGATAAATACATAGATAAAATATCTAATATATAGAAATTTTTCACTATTTCAAAAATTTAATCATTATCTTTCTTCATTTTTTGCTTATGAGATCATAATATATAGTGGTGCTTCTATGACACGTGTGTTTATGGAGGATATTGTACACTTAATATGGAGTACCTCACTTGATCATTTTTTATTGTGATCTAGTGTTGATGTCCTTTTTGGTGACATCCTTGTAGTGCATGCTTTTGATTCTCAACTTAATTTCAGTTTTTCCTACTATATTGAGACATATGTTTAGATGGAGAGAGTGAACTAGGTGCTTGAGGGCATGCTTTTCATGTATTCTATTAACTAGCTTGATTTAGATGAAAGGTCTATTCATACCTTTTGGAGGTTGCCTATAATAATGGGTACAATAATTTTCTAGGAATGAGTATGGTTGATCTTGTTAGACCTCGATGAGTTGGGATAGATTGGAGGATCATGTTATTTTGGTTCATGAGATAGTTCAAGTTAATAAGTAGGAAGATTGGATTAGGGAGTAGTTGATGACTATCCAAAATCGTTAGAAGAGTATGTCAATACCAAGATATTGGATTGATATTTCTCAATGGGTGATCATGTGTTTTTGAGAGTGCAATTGTGTAAGAGCCTAATATGTTATGGGATGGGTTTAAATAAGATTGCAACATGTTTTGTTAGACCTTTTGAGATTGTTGAGAGGATTGGACCTATTGCCTATAGCCTTGCCTTATTGCCCAATCTTTTACACATCCATGATGTATTCTATATTTCAGTTCTAAGGTAGTATATATTCTATTATAAATTCCCTTGATTGGGGTGCCTTATTACATCGTTGGATAGCTAAGAGAGAACCTAACATTACCCATGTGTTCGATTTTGTCGATATTGAACTAGATGCAATCCTGATGGTGAGCACAAACTCGATTATGTGAAAAACTGTAGAATTTGCAAAAACACGTCTCTGACCTCATTGGGAATTTTTGAGTTAATTTTTTTAATAAAATAAATTATTTGACGATTTAAATAAGACTAATAAAATTTTGTAAAAAATGTGATGATTCAAGTCATGTTGTAGCTCAAACTATTAACCAATTTTAGATTCCCAAATTTCAACTACTAGCCAATTGGCGAATATTAGCCACTAAAAAAATCACTGATTTTTAGTTTATCATAAATTGAATTTGGGGGAAAAGAGAATAAAATTATGAGTAAAATAAAATAGAAAATAAGGGAAAATTGGAAAAAGGTATAAAGGGAAAATAACTTCATCTATTTTGGATATTCTTGCATATTAGAAGGAAAATTTCTATCAAATGTTCTCCTTTTTACACCATAGAAAATTGGACCCTCTTGAGAAAAGAGACAATTTAACACATAATTAGACCAAATTTTGAGTCCCCTTGCATTATTTATCCTTCAAAACAACATTTATAGGCCCCTAAGACCCATTATTTTTTATCTAGAGGTCCGTTTCACCTAAGATATCACTTAAAACCCGACAAACAACACTTAATTCTTTCATATCCCGAAAACCCACCTTAAAAAATCAGTAGTGGGACCCATTCACCACCTTGGGTGAATGAGTCCCCTTTGGTGGGAACCATTTGCCAAGGGTGGCGAATGAGTCCCTTTTGAGGGAAAATTCAATTTTGAGAAGGAATTTAATTAATTCAACTTAAATTTCTAGTGAATGTCGGCCTCTTAGGTCTAAATAATGGGAAAATTAGGTGTTGTTGCTTATAAACACTCATTTTAAGTCATTTTACAAATCTTTTAGTCATTTCACAAGAGCAATTTCTAAAGTCAAGTCTTCTACAACAAGTTTCATTAGCGAAGTTGAAGTTTTAAGGTAGCAAACTAGGGTTTTTGTAGGTCTTGAAGCTCACTCTTTAGGTGAAGACTCAACATTGCAAAGGATCGATGATGGATGCCTATGGTGAATCATGGAGAAATATAGGTTGAGGAGATGCAACTAGCCATCAAATCACACCTAAAGACTTGGTTTCAAAGTAATTCCATCTTCCATTTTCACTTTAACTTCATATTAAGGTTTGCATTTCATCTACATTTCATTTGCATGTCATTTTATCTCCATTTTTGATGTGTTGTAATATTTCTAGGTTTGAGATCTTGCATCATTCAAATCACATTTGCATTTCTTATTCTTACACAATAGAATAGGGTTTTTGACATACTTCAGATTTTCCTAGTCTTTAACACATATACGGCTAGGGTTTTATGCATATTTTTCTCCATTCAAGGTTTAATTACGCAATTAGGGGTTTGACCAAGGCAAACCCCCATTAGAAAAACAATTTTAAGTGGTTTTGCAGGAATTTTTCGAGATCCCAACTTGGGTTTTCGTTAGAAATTGTTGTATAGGTGTTAAGCTATGGAACAGAGATTTGAAGTCACAAAAATTTGAAATTGGATTGATTCGCCATGCATGGCGAATGATTCCCTCTTGAGGTGCCATTTTCAGTCAGATGCAGATCCAGACACCCAGTTAGAAAAAACAATTCCTATTTAGAAAAACCTTGACCTGGGACTGATTTGCGCAGGGTGGCGAATGAGTCCCAATTAGCCCAAAATCAGATTTTATCAGATTTCCATATTACTTTTCAGTCTTCTTCAGCCTCTCAGGTGCACATGTTTAGAGATTTAGCTTTCAGTTTAGTTTAGTTTACATTTTCATTCATCATTTCAAGCTTTTTGCAAACATCATTGTGTTTTCAAACATTGCATTATTCTTACGTTTTGCACTCATAATCTCTCAATTTCATAGTTTAATTGCACTTAGATCATTCCATTTAGTCTAAATAAGATCATACATTACATAATTTGATTGAACCTAACTAGACCTTTTTAGTAGGGTTTATCTCTCTCCTTTTAGGTGAAACATCCTAAGAGCACAAGAGTAGTCTATAAGCCCTACCCAAAAATCTATGGTTCATTTTGGTGAACCTACATATTGAACATCATATCATTCTGATTGCATTTATATTTGCATCCTAGGTCTTAATTGCATTGTCTTTTGCATTGTTCTTGCATCATAGGGCTTATTAAACTTGCACTAGTGAAAACATCATTTAGAGTTCATTATTGCATCTTATTTCATTACTTCATTCCAAAATTTTGCATTATTAATCTTTATCTGCATTGTACAAACCTGAAAAAATACAAAAAAGTCAAAAAAAAAAAAAAATCCTAAAAAATACCTCCCCTTGGACTCATTCGCCACCTTGGGTGAATTAGTCCCACTGCAGTTTTTGAATTACAGTTTCTAGATTTCAATTTATTACATTGCAAATTTATGTTTTTTTTAGTTTATTTTCTATTGTAGTTTAGTTATTTTTTGTTTCCTTAGTATAAACCTTATTTTCTTTCATGACATTTATGGATAGTCTAAGGTTTTTGCAAATTTCCTTTTTAGTATTCCTTCCTAGTTCTTTTAGATCAGATTCATTGATACATAAAAACACAAAAATTGAAACATCAAAACAACCTTTCAAACAAATGATTCAAGTTAGAAACAATATCTCATCCCAACCTCTTAGTAGTGATGATGTTTACAAGTTAGATGAAGTTCTTCAAGACTTCCTCTCACTCACTTCATCCTCTAACACTTGCAATGAGACACCTAAACCCCTTAATGATAAAGTATCCCTCAAAAATTTTCAACGTTGTGATGAATTTGATTTGTTAGATGAAGCTCTCTAAGGCTTCATCTCGCATAAGTCATCCAATAAGGTTTGTTCTGAAAAATTCACGATAACAAATGTTAACACCTCTAATGCTTCTTTGAAACAACTTCAACCAATTGACGATAACTTACCCCTCAAACCTTTTAGTCATAATGATTTGGACTTGTTAGATGAGTCCGTTCAGGAATTCATCTCACTCAAATCATCCACTAAGGTTTGTTGTGAGAAATCTAAAACTAAGGATGTTAATGTGATTCAACCTCAACTCATTCTTTGCCCACCCTCGCATAAACTTCATCCTTCAAATAAACCTCAGTACACTCTTTACCCACCTAAAACTAATGTGTTGCAGCAATCAAGTAATGTTACTGTTGCTTATACATATAATACCCAAAACAATCCGCAATAGCCGCAACCAACCCCACCCTCTTTACATTTACCCAGTCTACCTAGTGATCCTCGTTGCCTCCCACACACAAAGGAGTATGACCTTGTTGAACAATTAATGAATACTCCTGCAAAAATTTCCCTTTGGGATTTACTTCAAAACCCACCAAATTACCACACTATTCTTAAAACAGCCTTACAACAGATTGTAGTTCCTCCTGGTACAACTCCAAATGATGTGGCAGCTCTAATCCATGGAATAAACCAAACTAATCTAGACATTACTTTCAATCAACATGAGCTCCCTCCTTTAGAGTTGCGAAAACAAAATGAAGCCTTTATGATAAATTTTGCTCAATTCAATTGCATAGGTATCAAATGAACCCTTATCGATAATGGTTTTTCCCTTAATGTGTGTATGTGAATCTCATTAATAGATTGTGCATTGATAAGTCGCAAATAATACCTTATTCTGTATCCATTCGAGGATTTGACAATACAACAAAGCAATCGCTTGGGATAATTACTTTACCTATTACGGTTGGGGTGGCTACTTTGGAAACTCCTATTCATGTCATGCCTTATGATCTTTCATATATAATCTTCTTTTAAGTAGACCATGGATTCATGAGATGAATGCAGTGCCTTGAACCCTTCATCATATCATGAAATATGTCTATAACAATCACATTTATCAAATTGAAATTGAACCCGAGCCTGAAAGTTGGTTGTACCTTGAAAAAGGAGCTACAAATCCTCTAAAAACATTAATTCCAACATCCAATATCGACCCTCCTGAAATTGAGAAAAACGATGAAGAATTGGTATCTAAATTCTTTAGTGATGATTGGGGATCCTTAGAATTCACACCTTCATTTATGGGTGAATACATAATCACACAAAAGAAAGATAAGAAACACGAACAACCAACCATCATGTCTACTCAAAATTTTGACCAATCTTCTCAAACATCTATCTCTTCTACTTTGGAAGAAAATGCAACATGTACACAACAAACTTTGATGAGATATATTATCAATCCCCGTCTAATCTAACAAAAATGGAACGAATTTATGGAAAAGGCTATGAACTTGTAAAACAATTAGGATATATTGGAAAAGGGTGTGGAAAACATGAATAAGGTATTCGTGTTCCTATTGAACCTAATATGCAAGAGACAAAAACTAGATTGGGATATTTTTTTTTAAAATGACCAAAGCTACTCAATGACCATCTTTGAACATCAATGCTATTACATGTCAACCAGATGTTCACCAACTCACAATTAAACACCCCAAATTGCTTGATATGAATGTACCACTGTCATGGAAGTATATTGATAGTGATGAAACTTTGAAACAAATTTTAGGAGTTTATGATAAAACATCCTCACCTACTTCCATGAAATGAATTCCTCGTGCTATGATTGTTACCAAGCAAGAAGAAAGTGATATCACTAAGAAAATTTGAGTCTAAAGTTCCTAAATCTAATGCACTCCCTTTAGGAGATACAATTGATGTGCCAATGGACATTGATGATAAGGACAAAGCTATTAAGATTTGGAAGTGCCTTGACGACGGAGAACAAGAAGACACTACAACTTTACTTCATGATTTTCTTGAAATTTTTGCTTGGAAATATTCTGATATGCCAAGAATTGACCCAAAAATTGTGACACACAACATTGTTCTTGCTGAAATTGTTAAACGCATTTGTCAAAAGATAAGAAAAAAGCATCCAAATATAGCCTTGCATGTTAAAACAGAGCTTGAAAAACTCCTTAATGCAGGCTTCATTCGACCTATTGATTATTCTCCTTGGATCTCAAACATTGTCACAGTTGCTAAACTCGATAATTGTATTAAGATATGTACAAATTTTTGTGACTTGAATAAAGCTTCTTTTAAAGATGACTTTTCGCTTCCTAATATTGACATGATCATGGGCTCAACTGTTGGACATGCTTTGTTGTCATTCATGGATGGATTTTTTGGTAAATAATCAAATCCTTATTAATCCTCAAGATCAATACAAAACCGCCTTTACAACTATTTGGGGAACATTTTGTTGGGTTGTGATGCCTTTTGATCTAAAGTATGCCAATGCAACCTATCAATGAGCAATGACATTAATCTTTCATGATTCCATTCACAAAATTTGGAAGATTATGTCGATGACATCCTAGCTAAATCTTTAACATGACAAGAAAATGTAAATGTTCTTTGAAAAATGATCAAACGAATACATAAATACATGTGCTTTAACCCAAAAAGGTTTTTCTTTGGCATAGATAGTGGTAAAATTTTGGGGTTTATCATGTCTCACACAAGCATTGAGATGGACACAAAGAAAATTGATGCAATTATTAACATGCCACCACCTAGGAATATTTCTCAATTGTGAACGTTACAAGGTCGAATTCAAGCTATCCATTATTTCATTGCATCTTTAGTTGATCGCACATTACCTTTCACACATCTTCTCAAAAAGGGCCTGCACCTTTTGATTGGGATGAGGATTGTAAATAGGCTTTTGAGAGTTTAAAGGAATACCTAGAAACTCCATCTATTTTACAACCCGTTGTGCCAAACAAACTGTTTATCTTATACATAGCTACATCAGCCCATGCTCTTGCAGCATTGTTGGCTCAACAAGAGGATAATGGAAAAGAACATCCTATTTATTACATCAGTCAAACCTTAATTGATTTTGAAAATCAATATTCACCAATTGAAAAACAATGCTTGGCTCTTGTCTTTGCTACTAGTAAGTGGGTAATGTTGTTAACTGAGTTTGACTTTAAGTTTGTTTCACAAAAAGCAATCAAAGGACAAGCCTTAACTAATCACTTAGTTGATGCTCCTTCTCCTCTTGCTCTACCTAATCACGACTCCTTTCCTAATGATAATGTCTTGACCATTGACATTAAACCATGGGAATTGTATTTCGGTGGATCTAAGTGTAGAACAGGTTCTGGTACTGGAGTCATATTGATTCCATCTAATGGAAAACCTCTTCCCTTGTCGTATAGATTAAATTTCCTATGCTCAAATAACACAGTCAAGTATGAAGCATTGATCGCAAGTTTGCGAGCAACTTTAACAATGGATGCTAAACATATCAAGATCTTTGGTGATTTGTAATTAGTCATCAAATAGATTAATGGTACATATCAAACTAAACATGACAAGTTATCAAAATATAAGGATCTTACAATGCAACTGTTAGAGAATTTTGAATCATTCACCATTGATAACATCCCATGAAAAGACAATAGACATGCGGATGCAATGGCAAGTATAGCCTCTCTTATATCCCCATATGATCCTTCAATCAACTTCACCTTTGTTATTCATCCCATCATGAAACCTTCAATTGATACTCCATTAGAAGACATTTTACCAATAACTCAAGATGACTCGTGTGAATGGTATGATATAATTTACAACTATTTAAAAGATGATACTATTCCCAAACCTACAACAAGAAACACTCAGAAGCATTTACGCAAACTAGCAGCTAAATACGTGATCGTCACCAATGCATTGTATAGATGATGTTTTAATGGTCTCTTATTACGGTGTCTTAAGGATTTTGAAATCCCTATGGCACTTGAAGAAGCTCATGCTGGTGCCTATGGAGGTTGGTTGCTAGTGCAAAAACTTATCTGTATGGGTTATTATTGGAAACATATGGAGAAAGTTTGATTCACTTAAGTTAAACAATGTTGCAAATGTCAAGAACATAATAGTTTGATCCATGATCCTGCTGCTGATTTTCATGCCCAAGTTCCCATTTGGCCATTTTCAGTATGGGGATTGGATCTTATTGGAAAAAAATCACCTCCCTCTTTTGTTGGACATACATTTATCATAACCACAACAGACTATTTCATAAAATGGGTGGAAACTATTCCTCTCTGTTTTACAAATGTTGAAGTAATTTTTCGTTTCATACTAGAACACATAATTACTTGCTTTGGACTCCCTTCCACAACCATTTCAGACAACAGAACTCCGTATAAGAATAATGAAGTTAAGAAATTTCTTGAAACGTTCAACATTCAACATCACTTTTACACACCATATTATCCGCAATCCAATGGACAAGCTTTAAACAGTAATAGGATTTTGGAAAAAATCCTCAAGAAAATTGTCAACAAACATCATAAAAATTGGCATACACAATTATATTATGCGCTTTGGGCTTATCGAACAAGTGTTAGATCAACCACGAGAACTACACCTTATAACCTTGTTTATGGAATTGATGCGATCATGCCCTTGGAGTTAGAAATTCCTACGTTGTGAGTTTCTCTCCAAGACCTTATTGATGATGACACTTATAAAGATCAAAAATTACACCAAATTTAGATGCTCAACGAATAGCACATTAACACTCTTGAACATCTCCAAGGTCACATCAAACAATTACAACAAAGACACAACACACGGGTCATCCCTATATTGTTTTGTAAGGGAGATTTTGTTCTTATTGAAAATCAACACAATACTAGTGCTGACAATGAAGATAAAGATAAATTCAACCCTAATTGGTTAGGACCTTACATAGTTGATACCAATTATGGGTTTGGTGTTTATGTCTTAACGCAGCGTGACAGAACACCCCTTAAGGAACCTATTAATGCGACACATTTGCGTCGGTATTACCTCTAACCTCTTGGAATAGTATGATTGTTAAAGCGGTGTTGTTTAAAGTTATTTGATGCCATTCTAAATAACTTTCACATTGCTTCGTTCTTGACAACCAATCTTATGTTTGTCTCAAGCACTAAGGTAACTATTTAAGTTCATTTTATAATTGCTTTAGGATTCATACTATTCAACCTTGTATTATGTTAAGTTAGATCCTTTTAGGTGGATTCAATTTAACCTAATTCTTTAATCAACAATGTTGTATCTACAATAAAACTAAAATATGTTTTATATTAGATCATATCAATCCTGTTTAATCATGAAGACATCAATTAAACACTTTTCCCATAAGTCATATAATTAATTACATTACATTTAAACACCAAGAGATATAACAACACCAAAAATGCATGTATATATATATCAAAAAGTTTTATATACATCTCATCATCATATACAAAATCACCAAGGTTTATGAGAACTAGACCCCTTGGGCTCCGACGCTCGAGATCTAGTCCCTAAACGTCGTGAGGTGGTCGTGTGTGATTGTGACCATGAATTTTTGAGTCTAAGTACATACTCCAGACCCTGTACTCAACCAATAGCCACAAGACACTCCTCTACCATCTAATCCCTCTTCGCTCGTACCTGTGCTAGGTTTGCATCTAGTCTCTCAACCTTTGTTGAGGTATGTGATGTCTGTCCTACACTCTTAGCTCGACAGAGTCATCTCCTCATGCTCTTATACGCTGCCCATAACCTCACGAAAGGTTTGAGCAACTCTGGCTCCTCCTCCATAATCGGTGGGGAGATGTACAGTCAAGATCCATCTCCTCCTCATTGATGGATGCATGAACTGTCTTTGCGGTAGCCTGACGATAGAACTCTCACCAATCTCTCATCGCTCCTGCAAGATAGACAATGTACACAATCAGTAAATATCATCATGATATATATATACACAAAGCATAAATTAATAAAGTACATGCATAAAATCAAATATCATCACCTATGTCTCCAATCGAATGAGGAATGTCAACCTCATCCTCTTTAGGGGGCATGGAGGAAGTGCTAGCCTCTCTCTGAATCTGGGTGCCAATGTCTGCTATAGCTACTGCACAAGATCTGGTCCTGAAAGTGTGTGAGGACTCTCGATGCTCGTACCGATCCTCAATAGCTACCTCATCAGCCTCACTTAGGGGTGGCTCCTCCTCATTCTCCCCTCCATCTTGGTCCTCATAGTCAGGATCAACATATGACTAGTACTCATCATCAATAACATCAGTAAAAATATATGTTGGCCTATACCGTACACCATCTGCTCTATCCTCTAGCTCATCTCCCTCATCTGGTGCTAGCCCTGCATCACCTATAGGGAAATCCATGGGGAACATAGGAGTTGGTCATGTAAATGACCACCACTCATGCTCATCTGTACTATTGACATCATCAACATCAGATGTTGGTGGCTAGTCGTGATCTAAGTCATCAGAATCACTCTCACGAAAAATGATCTATAGTAAGTGGAACAGTACCACCTAGCCTCTGAGCACTCCGCACTGATCGCCTAATGAAGGGGCACATCCTTGGTGGTTTTTGTACCTATCCAAACTGTCGCATGACTCACCCATAGTAGAATGGTCATAAAACATAGTCATGCCTCCCAACCAGATACCTATCCATCTACATCCTCCGTAGTTGTCTTGTGGGATATGGCCATTGTAGAGTGAGTAGATAAGGTCTCCATAAGATCACGTATTCCTCCAGCCAATCAAACCTCACCATCCAAAATTTTAAATCCTCATACTGGCACAGGCGTCACAAAGGATAGCTAAATGCTCATGGATATCCTGTAGCTATAGCATAAGGGAATCTAATAGGCCTGGTGCATGTGATATGCTCGAGGTACCACACCTACAGAAGCATATAGTGCACCATACTATCAATCTCTTGAAATACAAATCGACCAAGATCATAATAAAAGTGTGCTAAAATGCAGCAACCCCAAGCATAGACTTTCCTTTGCTCATACATCCCTTGAATCAAATGTACAAGTCCTCCATCCAAGTGTGTCACTAATCCATCCGAATTGAGAACAAGAGCCACTGTGTGCATCATAATCCATGTAACAATAGGAGCTCGTGAATATAGAAGCATGGAGATCTTGATTCATGCTCTAACCCGCTTGTCGTGAACAGGTCCACCTAGGCAATACTACATGTCCCTCTTCTTCTTGCGGAATTAATAATCCCCCTAGAAATATACCCGCTCTCCCCAAATAGGAACTCTAAAAATGCAGTGTACGTCCTCGAGAGTGATGGTCATTTCCCCGGTGGGAAGATGAAATGTACAAGTATTGACTTCCCAATGCTCACACAAGGCGATAAGCATGGCGTCATGGTATCTCATAGGTGGCATAAGATATGCCCAATAGATACCTATTGATTGTAAATGCTCTGTCTTTGCTACTGATAGCCCTGGAGTGTGATCCCTCAAAAAAGTAAGTTGTCTTCCCCCTAGCCACTGTCACGACCAGGCGGGGACCTATCAAAATCATCACAACATGCTCTAAAATTCATCTAATTTCTTCAATTTTCACATATTTCATCATGCAAGTGTACTTAAGTACATCTAGTGTGCTTTCCTAATAGCCCTAGACACTTTAGAACCCTTTTAGGACACTTCACAAAGAAACGGGACACTTTGTGAACAAAAGGGACACTTTGTGAACAAATGGGACACTGCGAAAAAATGGGGCACTTTGCGAACTTTTTTTGCAAGACCATAAATTAACCTACCCATGCATTAAAATCATTAAATTATTACAAAATCACAAGGTGGTGGTTGCTGAATTGACTCACCTCATAATACAGCTCGTTGCATGCCACCTGCTCATGAAGCTCATCCAGCTGCGAAGGTGTGTAATCTTGTTTGCTTGGAATTTTCTCCTCGTCTCACTTGTCACTCTCAAGCTACAAGAAGGTAAAATGATTAGTAAGTGAAAAATTACTCCTCTTTACCCATTTTCATCTCTTTTTACTCTTATGCATTAAAACATGGTTACTTTCTTTTAAGAATTAATAAAGTATCTCTTCTTCAAATCAACATAACCGAAGCTAGGGTAATCCATTTTCGATGCCATTTGATGCATTGGAATCATGATTCCACACTTGAAATCATCATTTGTCTATTGTTATGAGGCACAATACTTGGAAATTCCCTACGAAATGATGTTTCTTATTCAATGTGGCTAGATTGCTACCTTGATTCCACCTCCATAAAGCAAGTGGAATCAAGGGGGGCCATACATCTACCCTCAAATTGAATTCCTAGGAGTTAGATAAGAGAATTTTTGGACAATTAATGAATGTGTGTTGTAGGATGTGGTCCCTATTGTTGTGGTTTTGCAGATAACTACACTGGGGGCTTCGTTCTCTCATCTTTTGAATGAGTATCCTTTCATGTAATAAGGTGCATCGTTTAGAGTCCTTTAGCTTACATATGCACATAGAGTCATATGGGCACTAAAGTGGGGGCTAAATGCACCATAGAAAATTGGACCCTCTTGAGAAAAGAGACAATTTCACACATAATTAGACCTAATTTTGAGTCCCCTTGCACCATTTATCCTTCAAAACAATATTTATAGGCCCCTAAGACCCATTATTTTTTATCTAGAGGCTCACTTCACCTGAGGAATCACTTAAAACTTCACAAACAACACTTAACTCTTTCATATCCCGAAAACCCACCTTAAAAAATCAGTAGTGGGACCCATTTGCCACTTTGGGTGAATGAGTCCCCTCTGGTGGGACCCATTCACCAAGGGTGGTGAATGAGTCCCTTTTGAGGGAAAATTCAATTTTGAGCCAAAATTTAATTAATTCAACTTAATTTCTGGTGAATGTCGACCTCTTAGGTATAAATAGCGAGAAAATTAGGTGTTGTTGCTTATAAATACTCATTTTAAGTCATTTTACAGATCTTTTAGTCATTTCACAAAAGTAATTTCTAAAGTCAAGTCTTCTACAACAAGTTTCACTAGCAAAGTTGAAGTTTTAGGGCAGCAAACTAGGGTTTTTGTAGGTCTTGAAGCTCACTCTTTAGGTAAAGATTCAACATTGAAAAGGATTGATGATGGATGCCTATGGTGAATCATGGAGAAATCTAGGTTGAGGAGATGCAACTAGCCATCAAATCACACCTAAAGACTTGGTTTCAAAGTAATTTCATTTTCCATTTTTGATCTATCTTCAAATTAAGGGTTGCATTTCATCTACATTTCATTTGCATGTCATTTTATCTCCATTTTTGATGTGTTGTAAGATTTCTAAGGTTGAGATATTGCATCTTTCAAATCACATTTGTATTTCTTATTCTTACACAATAGAATAGGGTTTTTGACATACTTAAGATTTTCCTAGTCTTTAACAAATCTAAGGCTAGGGTTTTATGCAATTTTTTCTCCATTCAAGGTTTAATTACCCAATTAGGGGTTTGACAAAGGAAAACCCCCTATTAGACAAACAATTTTAAATTGTTTTGCAGGAATTTTCTAAGATCCCGACTCGGGTTTTCTTTAGAAAGTGTTGTACAGGTGTCAAGGTACACAACAAAGATTTGAAGTCATAGAAATTTGAAAGTGGATTGATTCTCCATGTATGGTGAATGAGTCCCCCCTGAGGTGCCATTTTCAGTTAGATGTAGATCCAGACACCTAGTTAGTAGAAAATAATTCATGTGTAGAAAAACCTTGACCTGGGACTAATTCGCCCAGGGTGGGGAATGAGTCCCAGTCCCTGGGTGAATTAGTCCCAGTCAACCCAAAATCAAGTTTTATTAGATTTCCAGACTATTTTTTAGTCTTCTTCAGCCTCTCAGGCACACATGTTCAGAGATTTAGCTTTCTATTCAGTTTAGTTTACATTTTCATTCATCATTTCAAGCTTTTTGCAAATGTCATTATGTTTTCAAACATTGCATTATTCTTAGTTTTTTCACTCATAATCTCTCAATTTCATAGTTTAATTATACTTAGATCATTCCATTTAGTCTAAATAACATCATACATTGCTTAATTTGATTGAACCTAACTAGACCTTTTGAGTAGGATTTATTTCTCTCCTTTTAGGTGAAACATCCTAAGAGCACAAGAGTAGCCTGTAAGTCCTACCCAAAAATATATAGTTCACTTTTAAAATTTGAGAATTGATGGAAGTTTATTTCCTTGGATTGTACAAGCTTGGGGATTGCATTGAAGTAGAAGAATAGGAGATATAAATCAAGAATTGTTTGAAATTAGAAATTGAATTAAAATCTCTTCTTTTTCTTTGTTTCTTGAATTTATTTGAAGTTTGAATGTCATGATTTCAATTAAGGTAATGTATGGATTCACTTTTTAGATTGATTTTTAAGCATTTCACAATTAGATTTAATTAGTTTTAGAAATGTTTGAAAATACCAATTTTTTTCCCTCACTATGGCAAAAAAAATTCAAAATATTTGAAATGTGAATTTTATTTGAAGTTTGAATGCCATGCTTACCCTTAAGATAGCACATGTGTCTTCCCTTTTAGATATAATTTCAAGAAAATATGTAGATTTAATTAATTTTAGAAAATTTTGAAAATATCAATTTTGTGTTCTCATAATGTTATTTCTTTTTCAAAATCCTCAAAATGTGAATTTTATTTTATAGAATGGTTGTAGTTCACATTAGAATGAAAAGGGTATTGTTTTGTTTTTAAATTTCAGCAACAAAAGAATTAGAAAATTAAGTTTTCATTAATGGAGTTTTAAAGAACTTTTATGGTTTATATGTCAAAAATAAATTAGAAAGTTTTAAGTTTAGAATTGAATTTGCATGAATTGGAATGGGGGAGTTCATGTCTCCTCAATGAATTTTTGAAGTTTTTTTCAAAATCATGTTCAATAACTTTTACCAATTTTGTGTAGTATTTTTCATGCCACACTCAAATTTGTGTTGAGCCATGAGGAACCTAGGATGTATGTATAGAGAGTAGTATGGGAGTGGCTATTAATGTTTTTTGGGGTCCAAATTGGCTTGAGGATATGACACATGCAATGATTTTCTTAATCAAGTGATAATTTAACTTTCATTGGGTAATACAAATTAATCAAATGCTAATGGAACAACACACTTGGTAGTGCTTATAAAGGCTCAGTGTGAGCATGAAGGACATGTTGCACTTATGGAGTTGATGGATCTTGTTGATTGGGTACCCTCACCTTAATTATGGGAGGTGAATCCAATCTCACTTATCTAGTACCATAGATTGCTACGATGACACTCCCTACCTCATCTCTAGGACCTCACCCTTGTTACCATTGGAATTTGTATTGGATGTGAGTACCCATCATTAGCCATCTTGTGTGTTTGGTTAAGTGATCCTTATATGTTGTTCATACACATTTTTTATGCATTATGGTTTCATGTGTGTAAGCCTTACCCCCATGTTTGGTGTGAGTGTACTTGTGGCCCTTTTGAATATCTCCTAGCATGGTTGGGTTGACCTAAGGTTACCACATGGTTGGGTGGTGAGGAACCACCATTGGGGATCAATGGATCCATTGGAGAGCTCATAAATTATGTTTAAGGAGGGAAAAAGGCTTCTTGTTTAACTACTTGGCTCTTGGCTATTAATTTATAAAATATATATTGTAGGAAATTTGATTCCTCCTATCAAATTATAATAAAATTTTGGAACCTCCTAAGTGGAAGGATTGCAAACCAACCATATAAGTGGCATCAATGATTATATTGATTTTACTATGTATCAATGTTGGTGTTGAACACACATGCTATTTTAGATGTGCTTTACCATTATTGTGATGATGGAACAAATAAAATAGAGAATATTTCAATTTTAGTTTTAAAATGAATACAATTCTAGATAACATTTAATTTTGATATATATTTAAATAATTGGCTTTGATTGTGTCTTTAAGTGTGTTTGGGGGTGAGAATACCACTCTATTGGGGCACCATTTTGGATTCTCCTAGTGGTTTTGGTGTGAATGAGAGGTGTTGGAAACCTTCTCCTTCATCCCTTGTATTTTTAGTCATGTTTTGGAGTCCCTTGTTGACTCCCCAACCCTTTTAACTTGTCTTATTCTTTTTATTGTGGGTTGGAGATTAGACACTAGTGTTCACCTTAGTCACTCCATCATTTTCATCATTTTAGAGTTCTTTATGTCTTTTAATCTCATTTGCAAAGTACTTTTGTTCTATCCTTGGTTTGGAGATGAAGAAACACTCTTTCATTAGCTATGTGGGTAAGACTATGACATGGAAACATGACATCAGTGCTACGATTGGACTACATCACATTTTTAGGAATACAACAAAATTAGAATGTTATCATAATATTAGGACCCTCATGAAGTGACACACTAGCGTTCTACTTGGGTGCTAGTGTCCTAGCACACTATAGTTGTTTGACACATTATCATCCCTTCATTCTTTGGACAATGAGTACTTCTAGGATTTTCTTAAGGAAATTTTGCATGCATGTAATATGTTTCCCTTGGTGGTGTGAGTGTTCCCATAACATTTTCTCTTGGGGGTTGGTTTGTCTAGTGTTTTAAGTCTTCCACTTGTGCCACTTCTCTTAAGGAAAATATGATTTGTCTTGTGTGTGAGTGAGTGGACCATTGTGCATTACTCAACACTCGATTGTTTCTTGTTGTGTGGGGTGACATTATAGTGTCATGTCTTATTTTATGTAAGTGGTGTTTCAAAAAAAGTGTGTTTCCTATTTAATGTCTTGTGGGTTCATGTCTAGACATTACAATTTAATCTTTAAAATTCTTCAACATAGTTGTTTATTGTTTCATATTTCTTAAGCTAAACCAACTGCTTGAAGTGGATCTTTGAATATTTTTTATCAATATCTAGCTAAATTATTCCAATGTGGAAACAAAGTTATGCCCTTGGGTGATTATATCATGATGCCACCTCTTGTGTGCTACTCTTTCCAATTGGAGGGTAGTAAAATTGATCACCCTTTTTTCATACACATGATTCAATGTGAAGTAGATGTGTGGCTTCTCTTACAAATATTTAGAAGAAAATTTATTGGATTCATTTCATATGTGAAGTGTACCCAAATGGTGTTGTATGTTTTTGCAAGGCCAATCTTGTTGAAATCTCATTCATCCTCTTGACCCATTTTTCATTCTTAGATTACAAAATTCCAAAAAAGTCATCTCAACACATATTATTTGTCTTAGTTTATTGTACTCATCATGATATACTATGACTTACATGACAATGGGGCTCTTCCTATTCTAAATGTTCCTCTTACCTATTTAAAAATGTTGTTTGAAAGGTCTTGGAAGGGGGTCGATTGAAGTCTGGTTATAAGTTGAAGAGTTTCCTTATCCTTGATTAGCATTATTTTGATTCATATTATGCAAGGTTTGTACTAACTTTGTTGTGAAATCTCTCATTATCCTTTGAGTTCCATTGTCAATTTTCTATGACTTTGAATAATTGTTTCATGCAAATAATTCACTTCATATGTAGGTATTCTCCTTTCTCTATCCCCATCAGCTTTTATTTCTTCAACTAGATCTTGTAACTGCTTACATTTCCTCACATTCCCCTTTATTGAGTTGCATCAAAATTTAGATCTAACCTTGTAAGCTAGCAAGATCAAAGCTTTGGTACCTCTAATGATTCTTTTTGTAAATATTCATAAAACCTCAAAGCTTTTTTTTGTGTATTTTCTAAATTGTCTAAATTGAAATAAATGAGGATGTAGAACAACACTATTGAACTTTAATAATAACCAGATATTATTATTATAGCCAAGATCTAAAATCTCATAAAGGCTGATGCAAAGTATAATAAAATCCTTTACATATAATAATCAACAAAATTACCAATATATGACTAATGATATTATGTTGCAATTCCAACTTACAAATGTTAGGATAGATATTATCTTACAAGGTTTTGTGGAATTGAAGATATATGATTATTATGCAAAAGAAAGTATGATATGTATGCCATGATACGTACCAAAGATGGTACGACAAAATTTAGGAAAGATACGATGCCCAAGATAAAGTACAACTTGACCTAAAACCTAACAACAACTCTCTATAATGAATATGACGACTCTCTATAATGATTATGAAGTGCTACAATGGTAAAAGAGGGAGATATGGTTGTACATAAAAGATGTATGATGCCTTTGTTGAATTTGTACGATCAAATAATACCTCCAATTTCGATAAAAAATTGTTGTTCCAAAACAAATGCAATATAAATTAAATTAAAACTTTCACAAAATTGAAACTTAACGTATGATCCTTACTTCAATTTGAAAATCTTGAATGCTCTTGAAATTCAAAATGAACTTTAGGGTATGTGCAAGATCATGATGGGCCAAAAAGTGGCGATATGATGGGTATTTGTAGGGTATGTGGCTGACGACTTTTTTTTAACCCAAAATTGATGAAATAAAAAGGGTTTTTAAAGGATATTCTCAGCTTTCCACCAATATAAATTATGCTTTATTTTGAATTTAATAAATAATTATTATTCATCTTCTATTTGAATTATGACTAAAGTCCTGATTAATAGGCTGATTGAAAAACATCTATAGCTTTCAAATGGTATCACATTTTTGGTATCCAAAACATGCATCACATTCTATGCTTCGCATACTATAGGATTAAAAAATGTAAAAATAAATTTCATGAAGTTTGACCAAGTTAAAGTGGTTAGACATACGAGTTTTTATATTTTTTTAAAATTTATAATAAAAAATTCATAATTAATTATGTAATTGGTAAATAATTACAAAAAAATATGCATCACATCTGGACATAAGTCCTCTACTTATGTGTAAAATATTATAAAAAATTATTATCATTTTATTGTGGTTAAGGTGGTCAGACAGACACCTATTTCTTTTTTTCCCTGAAATTTAAGTATTGCTGCATTGAAATTTTAAATTTTCACCAAATAGATTTTTATTTTTTTAAAATAAACCTAGTAGTTTAGAAACTACATTCAATTTTCTACAAATTCTATTCTTAATTTTTTTGAAATAATATAGATAACTTATTCAAATTTTTACATCAAGTTTCCTAACTCTGATTTTTCTGAATTTTTTGCCACTTAAGGGCCTATTTTTTCCATGATGATCCTACACATACCCTTCAATCTTTCAGCACAAAGGTAATCCTTGGATGAAATTACTTCAAATAGACGAGGGATTTTGTTCTCCAATTCAAAATGGAAATCAAAAGGTTTTTTTTCTCAAAATTCCTCATACCATAGATTTTGTTTTTGGGAAGTGACATAAACAAAGTGCTTAGTTTCTTCAGAAAAAGGATTTGATGACAAATAATAATGGATTATTTTTTTTTTTTATCAATTTTCCCTCCTTTTATAAAGTTCGTTTGGATCATCAGTTGGAATTTTTCCCCTCTTAAATCCACTTTCAAAATATTTAAAAATATTTTTAAAATTAAAATAAGAATATTTAAATTGTTCTCTTTAAAAAAATTACGACTTAAAATATTATTATTAATCATTTATTTCATTTTATCCTTTAACCTATATAAAATAAAAAAATAAATTGAAAAGTCTGATAAATTTAATTTTGAAAAGAGAAGATGACATTCTTAACGCCTTAATGTGGATTTACAATATACGTCAATAAGCCAAATGCGTTAAATCTCAGACCAAGCAAGGTAAAGTGTACATTTTCTGGGTTTGGTCTTTTGGTATTGTTTATAGTTGCAAGTGAAATGATTTTGAGTTCAAGTGGCGCCATGTTAGCTTAAGTCTCTGCATTCAAGTTCATAGAGTTTAGCTTAGTGTTATTATTCACAGCCTGGAAGCACCCACAAAGATACAAACAAAATTTGAATTCTCAACTTATAAGAGTACCACAACATCTGAGATGACCTTGCATATATAATGAAAAGTTTAACCTCATTTATCTAAAACATAAAAACTAGCTATTTCCTTTCTATTGTAATATTGCCCAGAAGGCGAACCAGGAGGAAGAAGGGCTAGCATCATAGGACCCTCTGTACCTTCATCAGTTGACGGCTGTCCTGCATTGAAATTCAGTTCACTCTTTACATATCCTGGATGGACACAGTTCACATACATGTCAGGATTTTGATGTGCAAGTACCCGTGTGTAAGCACTCACAGCGGCCTTGGAAACATAGTAAGCTGAAAATTGAACGGGCCAGCCATTGCTCTTCAATAATCCTTCTTGAAAATCTTTCAGGAAACTTTCAAGAAATCTGTCTATTTTATCTCTGTTCAAATTGTCCAGGTCATTCAACTGCTGCCTCAAAGCTTCATTTGGGAGAAACTATAGAAAATGCAAACAGGGAATGTAAATTTAGTTAAGTGACAATCATTGACTTCACAATTTTAGTGGTTCACAGTAATTGAACACAAGGTCTTCTAAAAGAAATTGAATGCTACAATATTTTTAGATTCTTGTTTTGGGTTACACTACCACATCAATTATACCCTAAAATCTATGGTCACTTTGAAAGTTGCTCTAAAGATATAGTGGATTAATTTTATTTTGTTTTGTGGAGTTTGATCTCTGTGTGTTCAGACTCAGAGTCATCTCAAGATGAGATATATGAGTACTCAGTACATTAATGATATCTTTCCCCTTTGTCAGTTAAGTGAATCTACTCTTGCTCTGTGATTACTACTTAAGTCACATAAGAAAATATGTCAATGGTGTATTGACTACTCACAGAGGTTAGCATGAGATGATTCAAGATTCATATGGGCTAAATCTCACAATGCTTTTGGAACCTTCATACCTTAACACTATATAGTGAATGTCAAGTTAAAACCTCCTGGCTCCCCCCAACACCCCAACACATATATTTATGTCAAAACACATTAGAACAAGATATGGAACATCTTTTACATAGATCTATCAAAAGGTAAGGTCTTATGAAGGGGGCTTCCTAAAGAAATTCAGTGGGTATTGCTGAATTTATTAAGAATATTTTAAAGCTGGTGGCCCCATGAATTTAATAGTGCAGTTTAGCTTAAAAGTTTAAACTTCAAAATATAAGGAATGAACTGCAAGATTGTGAAAAAAATTAATAAAAAAAGATAATTTCTTCTTCCTTTCTTTTTTTCTGATGGGAATTTAAAATTTTAGATGATTGAAAAGTGACAAAAAATATTTCTAAGCTATAGGGGCAATTTCTAGCCCCTCCCCAGTTTCACCCACTCAAATCTCCAGTCCTAAAAGATAGGAACCACTATTTTCGAAAAAAAGATTTCAATTAATTCTGTATCATATTTTTTTTTTCATGGGATCACCTGTTCCATGAAAATAAATCCTGAAACCCCCCAAACTTTACTCTAAAATGGATATATACTAATATATAGACACAAATTCAGATGAATATAACTTGAATATTAATTCGAGGTGATTCAAGCGATTCTCTCCTGCAAATTGATTAAAAAAACCCACGAAATGTTGGGTAAATTAGACTTCCAGAAATAGACCATCACAAGAGTGGATATTTGAAGTCCCAAAAGCAGGACATCATATAACACAGATAGATTCAAAAGCATCTATGATGGGTTTGCTAAGGTAGAACTTATTTATAATGGGTTGTGAAGGTAAAGTTTGCTCACCTCGAGGATTCCAACACAAGAAGAAACATTCACAATTCGACCTCCAGCATCACCAACACGCTTCAAAAGAGGAAGAAGCGCTTCAGCCATTCATTTGGTACCATAATAGTTAATGTCAATGCAGTCCTTTACCATTTCATAGTTCTTAGAAATGCCTTCCACTGTTTTCCTAGACTTTCATAACATAGAACAGAAGGCTGAGTTAATAGAGTATGTAATATTGTTAACTCATCAATCAATGTACAGGGAGAAATTGTCTTACGAAGATCTGTCTTGGTATCTGCTTGGTTGGCCTTTAAGGTGTCATAATATATTGAAATCCCCAATATTCCTACATTATTAACCTGTGTTTACAAGATTGTCGAATAAGATGAGATCAAAATTTGGTAGATGCATCGAACCTACAGATCCCCCGAACTTGTGGCGTTCAATGTACAACCCCAGGAAAAAGGAATTTACCATAACTAGATTGTGTCATGTTTTAACTTCAGTTATGCAAAAAAAATATAACAGAACACCATGAAAAATATTAAGATGAGCTCCAAAATTGGAAAATTTACAACACGTATTCAACAATGAAAATCTATGTCAATTTACTTTGATTAAACTACATATTCAATTTTTCTTTACACCTTCCCTTACTCATCCTGGTGTTTTGAGAGACAACTCTCTTGTTTAAGGTCGGGATCCTTGTTTCCTGCTTCTTCCTGGCACTGGTCAAAAGCTTTGCTGATGTTAGTTTGGTTTTCCTATCTCACGTCTGATAAGACTTGTACTGCTTGTCTCTACTTTTTGTATTGAATACAGACCCATTTAATCCAATCAAAACTACATATTCAATGTAACTTATAATTCTGCAAAACATGATCATCTTTCCTATAACATGGTATAACAGGGGAGGCTTAAGCACAGAGTTACCTGCTGTCCATGGTTTTCTTACTGTATCTCCTTTGTATGTCTGAATACAAATCTGGGGAGCTGTATTGATGAAATATAAGTGAAGATTGATGAGGATTATTTGAGACTAGTATAAAAGTCTGGCATGTGAACTTCCGGTATCGGGAAATTGTTTTAAGATCGACATGAGCATATGGACCAATGATTAAGTTGTGTCTTTATCTTTTCAGATATCCTGGCATTTATGCCAACATTTCACATGGTGTGTGGAGATTTTAAATGTGCAATAGTTATATAAGATCTGAAAGGTCGCCTTTGGACTTAATATTATTGTTACCCTTCAAATTACTGTATGCATTTTATAATATAATGTTATTAGTTGTAAATTTAAAGTTTGTAGTTGTAAGGTGGTTGTTGTAGGGATCTAAAAAGTTTAGAGTTTAGGCATCCATAATATGATATTAAAAAAAAAGAAAAAAAATCATAAGAATAAGATATATTTAAAAATTAATAATTAATTTGATCTTATATTACAAATGTATAATTATTAAATATTTTAAAAAGTATTTTATGACATCTCAATAATATATTAATGTGATGGTATAGGTTTAAGTGAAGTGAATTTGTCTAATAGACTGTTGCAAAAATTAGAGCCATTTAAAATTTTCATTTAAGATTTTGAAATGTGTAAAGCTAGAGTGCACAATTATTGGGTACTCTTTCTATCTTGAAAATAAATGGATGGTCGAAAGTCAATAGAGCTAATTGAATTATGTACTCTTCTATTAATGACAATTATTATATAAACAAAATGATGACAACTGAATTTCAATTAAAACAACAAAATAAAAAAAGGATGGCAACTAGCTTGGTGTGTTTAATTAAATTGGTTTGTAATTCCACTCAATATGCATAGTTGAGAATAAATATAAGTATTTTTTTCAAATTTATTTAGGCTAATCAATTAATTAAGAAATCATTGGTGACTAGTCTAGATAAAAAAAATGTAGTCTTGAAATTGTATCAAAATGTGAAAAAATAAAAAAAGAAAGATAAATGAACTTAGTTCTAGATATGACAAGTGGATGATTTGGTGTAGTGTGCATGCTTCGTGAAATTACTTTGATTTATATTATTGAACTTATGATTGATATGATTGATATGCTCTAACAAATTGGATATTGACCATCACACTTTATTTTGGTTAAATCCTGCATTTGTAGCCTTGACCTCTACTCATACATCCTTAAACTTCTTTTTGTGGCCTCAAACTTGCTTTGTGGCCTTGAAATTTTCACTATGGGTCTTTAGATTTCTATTTGCCTTTGTAATCTAGAAATAGTGGTGCTTAAAATCACTATTGGAACTTTGCTATGTTAAGATAAGATGGGTGACCTTCTGGGAAGGCCCAATGCTTCACCTCTGTGAGCATCACCTAAATGCAATGAGTGCTAAGTGGACCACTCATTATCATGAGAGATGAGTTCTTATGAACAACTACTCATGAAACATGGGTCAATGAGTTTGATTCGTAAAACTACATGGTTGAATCCTGATAGCAATATCACAATATGCTAGGATAGTCAATTGATTTCTCACTTGTGCATAAAAACCCAAAACCAACATTTCAAAAATGTATCATGCATTAACATATCTATCATATAATATATGTCTCCCAAAGTCTCATCAAAATACACAAAATAATTTGAATAATCTAATAATGAATTTCACTATACAGTGTGCAAACCAAATTTATGTAACATAAAATTCCAATCAATCAAATTAAAATACATATTCAAAATTTACATGACACTAAAATTTCTATATTCACAACACATCATATAAACAACATTTTTTAAAGCGGGGTCGCCTCCTATTATACGTCACATCTTTTTATACTTCATTTTTATGTAATCAATAGTTTCTTTTTTGACCTGTTCCCTATATACACTTCATTTCACGTGATAATGTTCGTCAGATTTTTTTTCTTTTCTATTCTGGAAAGATGAATAATTTTGACATGGTTAAAGTCATTTTGGCTCAAGTGGAATAGAAATAAAGCTAAACAAGTTTAATGGGATATCATTGCTATATTTAGGCCATTATAAATGTAGGGGGAAAGGTCATAAATACGATAAATGGGTGAATAAAAGAATGAGAGCATTCTGGATATTGAAATCAAAATCCAGTTTCTAATAATTTTAGACGAATGTAGGTGATCCCACTATCAAGTGTGATAAAGTATCAATATAATAGTATTATAGTGAAGTATTAAGGTGTGAATCCAAGAATCAATTATTGTTGCGAGTAAATGAGATTTCAACAAACAAGTTCACATTGATAGTTGAACAAGTGGCAGGCTAGAGTTAAAATAGTTCATGTTGGATCTTTCAATTATTTTTTGTTGGTTTGTAGTGATTTTTTTGTGGTTAATATTCGTCAATTGATTAATAGTTGGAATTTGGGAACTCAAATTTGGTTAATAGTTCAAGTTGTAATGCGACTTGAATTGTCACATTTTTACAAAATTTTGTTTTAGTCTTATTTAAATCACCAAAGAATTTATTTTATTGAACTTTTTAACACAAAAATTTGCCACAATATTCAATACATGATTAGATTAGATTCACCTAAATTTTATGATTGATAGCATAAATTTATGTTAATTCGCCAATAGTATATCATATTTATTAGTTGCTTTAGGGTCATATTTCCAATCTTTAGTTTCTACCCTTGGTTTAAAATATAATCTAACGACCCTCGTTGTATTCTGCGAGGTAAAATATACCCACAATTTCTAATGCTAATGGGGTTTAAAATTTCTTTTGGATCATTGATCTCAATGGAGATCAATGATCCAAAAGCAATTTCGAGCCCCATGAGAATTATAGATTGCAGTGCAAATTTTACCTTGAAGAATATAGTGAGTGTTCTTAGGTTATATTTTAAATCAATGGTGGTGTACCACAAAAAAATGGATCATTGACATTTTCATGGTAATTTAGGTCTTTCTCTCATGGTGCTTGACCTATTTTGCTTTGATTTAATGTTGCAATGTAACTTCTGCATTCACATTAGGTCTTAAACTTTCAAATTATGATGTCTTGTGAAGGTGTTGTAACACATTTCTACACATTTCTAGACTCTTTTCATTAAAATTCACTTAAAAATCACCTTTTCATCACTTATCAAGTCCTATTCTAAAGTGTTGTCAAGTCTTGTAACAATATTTCATGCTTTTTTTCACTATTTATACCTTTCTTATGCTTTATTTGACCCCTT
>VDFB02299194.1:0-25602 GCA_007258455.2 Sequoia sempervirens | reverse complement strand
GACAAAGCTATTAAGATTTGGAAGTGCCTTGACGACGGAGAACAAGAAGACACTACAACTTTACTTCATGATTTTCTTGAAATTTTTGCTTGGAAATATTCTGATATGCCAAGAATTGACCCAAAAATTGTGACACACAACATTGTTCTTTCTGAAATTGTTAAACGCATTTGTCAAAAGATAAGAAAAAAGCATCCAAATATAGCCTTGCATGTTAAAACAGAGCTTGAAAAACTCCTTAATGCAGGCTTCATTCGACCTATTGATTATTCTCCTTGGATCTCAAACATTGTCACAGTTGCTAAACTCGATAATTGTATTAAGATATGTACAAATTTTTGTGACTTGAATAAAGCTTCTTTTAAAGATGACTTTTCGCTTCCTAATATTGACATGATCATGGGCTCAACTGTTGGACATGCTTTGTTGTCATTCATGGATGGATTTTTTGGTAAATAATCAAATCCTTATTAATCCTCAAGATCAATACAAAACCGCCTTTACAACTATTTGGGGAACATTTTGTTGGGTTGTGATGCCTTTTGATCTAAAGTATGCCAATGCAACCTATCAATGAGCAATGACATTAATCTTTCATGATTCCATTCACAAAATTTGGAAGATTATGTCGATGACATCCTAGCTAAATCTTTAACATGACAAGAAAATGTAAATGTTCTTTGAAAAATGATCAAACGAATACATAAATACATGTGCTTTAACCCAAAAAGGTTTTTCTTTGGCATAGATAGTGGTAAAATTTTGGGGTTTATCATGTCTCACACAAGCATTGAGATGGACACAAATAAAATTGATGCAATTATTAACATGCCACCACCTAGGAATATTTCTCAATTGTGAACGTTACAAGGTCGAATTCAAGCTATCCATTATTTCATTGCATCTTTAGTTGATCGCACATTACCTTTCACACATCTTCTCAAAAAGGGCCTGCACCTTTTGATTGGGATGAGGATTGTAAATAGGCTTTTGAGAGTTTAAAGGAATACCTAGAAACTCCATCTATTTTACAACCCGTTGTGCCAAACAAACTGTTTATCTTATACATAGCTACATCAGCCCATGCTCTTGCAGCATTGTTGGCTCAACAAGAGGATAATGGAAAAGAACATCCTATTTATTACATCAGTCAAACCTTAATTGATTTTGAAAATCAATATTCACCAATTGAAAAACAATGCTTGGCTCTTGTCTTTGCTACTAGTAAGTGGGTAATGTTGTTAACTGAGTTTGACTTTAAGTTTGTTTCACAAAAAGCAATCAAAGGACAAGCCTTAACTAATCACTTAGTTGATGCTCCTTCTCCTCTTGCTCTACCTAATCACGACTCCTTTCCTAATGATAATGTATTGACCATTGACATTAAACCATGGGAATTGTATTTCGGTGGATCTAAGTGTAGAACAGGTTCTGGTACTGGAGTCATATTGATTCCATCTAATGGAAAACCTCTTCCCTTGTCGTATAGATTAAATTTCCTATGCTCAAATAACACAGTCAAGTATGAAGCATTGATCGCAAGTTTGCGAGCAACTTTAACAATGGATGCTAAACATATCAAGATCTTTGGTGATTTGTAATTAGTCATCAAATAGATTAATGGTACATATCAAACTAAACATGACAAGTTATCAAAATATAAGGATCTTACAATGCAACTGTTAGAGAATTTTGAATCATTCACCATTGATAACATCCCATGAAAAGATAATAGACATGCGGATGCAATGGCAAGTATAGCCTCTCTTATATCCCCATATGATCCTTCAATCAACTTCACCTTTGTTATTCATCCCATCATGAAACCTTCAATTGATACTCCATTAGAAGACATTTTACCAATAACTCAAGATGACTCGTGTGAATGGTATGATATAATTTACAACTATTTAAAAGATGATACTATTCCCAAACCTACAACAAGAAACACTCAGAAGCATTTACGCAAACTAGCCGCTAAATACGTGATCGTCACCAATGCATTGTATAGATGATGTTTTAATGGTCTCTTATTACGGTGTCTTAAGGATTTTGAAATCCCTATGGCACTTGAAGAAGCTCATGCTGGTGCCTATGGAGGTTGGTTGCTAGTGCAAAAACTTATCTGTATGGGTTATTATTGGAAACATATGGAGAAAGTTTGATTCACTTAAGTTAAACAATGTTGCAAATGTCAAGAACATAATAGTTTGATCCATGATCCTGCTGCTGATTTTCATGCCCAAGTTCCCATTTGGCCATTTTCAGTATGGGGATTGGATCTTATTGGAAAAAAATCACCTCCCTCTTTTGTTGGACATACATTTATCATAACCACAACAGACTATTTCATAAAATGGGTGGAAACTATTCCTCTCTGTTTTACAAATGTTGAAGTAATTTTTCGTTTCATACTAGAACACATAATTACTTGCTTTGGACTCCCTTCCACAACCATTTCAGACAACGGAACTCCGTATAAGAATAATGAAGTTAAGAAATTTCTTGAAACGTTCAACATTCAACATCACTTTTACACACCATATTATCCGCAATCCAATGGACAAGCTTTAAACAGTAATAGGATTTTGGAAAAAATCCTCAAGAAAATTGTCAACAAACATCATAAAAATTGGCATACACAATTATATTATGCGCTTTGGGCTTATCGAACAAGTGTTAGATCAACCACGAGAACTACACCTTATAACCTTGTTTATGGAATTGATGCGATCATGCCCTTGGAGTTAGAAATTCCTACGTTGTGAGTTTCTCTCCAAGACCTTATTGATGATGACACTTATAAAGATCAAAAATTACACCAAATTTAGATGCTCAATGAATAGCACATTAACACTCTTGAACATCTCCAAGGTCACATCAAACAATTACAACAAAGACACAACACACGGGTCATCCCTATATTGTTTTGTAAGGGAGATTTTGTTCTTATTGAAAATCAACACAATACTAGTGCTGACAATGAAGATAAAGATAAATTCAACCCTAATTGGTTAGGACCTTACATAGTTGATACCAATTATGGGTTTGGTGTTTATGTCTTAACGCAGCGTGACAGAACACCCCTTAAGGAACCTATTAATGTGACACATTTGCGTCGGTATTACCTCTAACCTCTTGGAATAGTATGATTGTTAAAGCGGTGTTGTTTAAAGTTATTTGATGCCATTCTAAATAACTTTCACATTGCTTCGTTCTTGACAACCAATCTTATGTTTGTCTCAAGCACTAAGGTAACTATTTAAGTTCATTTTATAATTGCTTTAGGATTCATACTATTCAACCTTGTATTATGTTAAGTTAGATCCTTTTAGGTGGATTCAATTTAACCTAATTCTTTAATCAACAATGTTGTATCTACAATAAAACTAAAATATGTTTTATATTAGATCATATCAATCCTGTTTAATCATGAAGACATCAATTAAACACTTTTCCCATAAGTCATATAATTAATTACATTACATTTAAACACCAAGAGATATAACAACACCAAAAATGCATGTATATATATATCAAAAAGTTTTATATACATCTCATCATCATATACAAAATCACCAAGGTTTATGAGAACTAGACCCCTTGGGCTCCGACGCTCGAGATCTAGTCCCTAAACGTCGTGAGGTGGTCGTGTGTGATTGTGACCATGAATTTTTGAGTCTAAGTACATACTCCAGACCCTGTACTCAACCAATAGCCACAAGACACTCCTCTACCATCTAATCCCTCTTCGCTCGTACCTGTGCTAGGTTTGCATCTAGTCTCTCAACCTTTGTTGAGGTATGTGATGTCTGTTCTACACTCTTAGCTCGACAGAGTCATCTCCTCATGCTCTTATACGCTGCCCATAACCTCACGAAAGGTTTGAGCAACTTTGGCTCCTCCTCCATAATCGGTGGGGAGATGTATAGTCAAGATCCATCTCCTCCTCATTGATGGATGCATGAACTGTCTTTGCGGTAGCCTGACGATAGAACTCTCACCAATCTCTCATCGCTCCTGCAAGATAGACAATGTACACAATCAGTAAATATCATCATGATATATATATACACAAAGCATAAATTAATAAAGTACATGCATAAAATCAAATATCATCACCTATGTCTCCAATCGAATGAGGAATGTCAACCTCATCCTCTTTAGGGGGCATGGAGGAAGTGCTAGCCTCTCTCTGAATCTGGGTGCCAATGTCTGCTATAGCTACTGCACAAGATCTGGTCCTGAAAGTGTGTGAGGACTCTCGATGCTCGTACCGATCCTCAATAGCTACCTCATCAGCCTCACTTAGGGGTGGCTCCTCCTCATTCTCCCCTCCATCTTGGTCCTCATAGTCAGGATCAACATATGACTAGTACTCATCATCAATAACATCAGTAAAAATATATGTTGGCCTATACCGTACACCATCTGCTCTATCCTCTAGCTCATCTCCCTCATCTGGTGCTAGCCCTGCATCACCTATAGGGAAATCCATGGGGAACATAGGAGTTGGTCATGTAAATGACCACCACTCATGCTCATCTGTACTATTGACATCATCAACATCAGATGTTGGTGGCTAGTCGTGATCTAAGTCATCAGAATCACTCTCACGAAAAATGATCTATAGTAAGTGGAACAGTACCACCTAGCCTCTGAGCACTCCGCACTGATCGCCTAATGAAGGGGCACATCCTTGGTGGTTTTTGTACCTATCCAAACTGTCGCATGACTCACCCATAGTAGAATGGTCATAAAACATAGTCATGCCTCCCAACCAGATACCTATCCATCTACATCCTCCGTAGTTGTCTTGTGGGATATGGCCATTGTAGAGTGAGTAGATAAGGTCTCCATAAGATCACGTATTCCTCCAGCCAATCAAACCTCACCATCCAAAATTTTAAATCCTCATACTGGCACAGGCGTCACAAAGGATAGCTAAATGCTCATGGATATCCTGTAGCTATAGCATAAGGGAATCTAATAGGCCTGGTGCATGTGATATGCTCGAGGTACCACACCTACAGAAGCATATAGTGCACCATACTATCAATCTCTTGAAATACAAATCGACCAAGATCATAATAAAAGTGTGCTAAAATGCAGCAACCCCAAGCATAGACTTTCCTTTGCTCATACATCCCTTGAATCAAATGTACAAGTCCTCCATCCAAGTGTGTCACTAATCCATCCGAATTGAGAACAAGAGCCACTGTGTGCATCATAATCCATGTAACAATAGGAGCTCGTGAATATAGAAGCATGGAGATCTTGATTCATGCTCTAACCCGCTTGTCGTGAACAGGTCCACCTAGGCAATACTACATGTCCCTCTTCTTCTTGCGGAATTAATAATCCCCCTAGAAATATACCCGCTCTCCCCAAATAGGAACTCTAAAAATGCAGTGTACGTCCTCGAGAGTGATGGTCATTTCCCCGGTGGGAAGATGAAATGTACAAGTATTGACTTCCCAATGCTCACACAAGGCGATAAGCATGGCGTCATGGTATCTCATAGGTGGCATAAGATATGCCCAATAGATACCTATTGATTGTAAATGCTCTGTCTTTGCTACTGATAGCCCTGGAGTGTGATCCCTCAAAAAAGTAAGTTGTCTTCCCCCTAGCCACTGTCACGACCAGGCGGGGACCTATCAAAATCATCACAACATGCTCTAAAATTCATCTAATTTCTTCAATTTTCACATATTTCATCATGCAAGTGTACTTAAGTACATCTAGTGTGCTTTCCTAATAGCCCTAGACACTTTAGAACCCTTTTAGGACACTTCACAAAGAAACGGGACACTTTGTGAACAAAAGGGACACTTTGTGAACAAATGGGACACTGCGAAAAAATGGGGCACTTTGCGAACTTTTTTTGCAAGACCATAAATTAACCTACCCATGCATTAAAATCATTAAATTATTACAAAATCACAAGGTGGTGGTTGCTGAATTGACTCACCTCATAATACAGCTCGTTGCATGCCACCTGCTCATGAAGCTCATCCAGCTGCGAAGGTGTGTAATCTTGTTTGCTTGGAATTTTCTCCTCGTCTCACTTGTCACTCTCAAGCTACAAGAAGGTAAAATGATTAGTAAGTGAAAAATTACTCCTCTTTACCCATTTTCATCTCTTTTTACTCTTATGCATTAAAACATGGTTACTTTCTTTTAAGAATTAATAAAGTATCTCTTCTTCAAATCAACATAACCGAAGCTAGGGTAATCCATTTTCGATGCCATTTGATGCATTGGAATCATGATTCCACACTTGAAATCATCATTTGTCTATTGTTATGAGGCACAATACTTGGAAATTCCCTACGAAATGATGTTTCTTATTCAATGTGGCTAGATTGCTACCTTGATTCCACCTCCATAAAGCAAGTGGAATCAAGGGGGGCCATACATCTACCCTCAAATTGAATTCCTAGGAGTTAGATAAGAGAATTTTTGGACAATTAATGAATGTGTGTTGTAGGATGTGGTCCCTATTGTTGTGGTTTTGCAGATAACTACACTGGGGGCTTCATTCTCTCATCTTTTGAATGAGTATCCTTTCATGTAATAAGGTGCATCGTTTAGAGTCCTTTAGCTTACATATGCACATAGAGTCATATGGGCACTAAAGTGGGGGCTAAATGCACCATAGAAAATTGGACCCTCTTCAGAAAAGAGACAATTTCACACATAATTAGACCTAATTTTGAGTCCCCTTGCACCATTTATCCTTCAAAACAATATTTATAGGCCCCTAAGACCCATTATTTTTTATCTAGAGGCTCACTTCACCTGAGGAATCACTTAAAACTTCACAAACAACACTTAACTCTTTCATATCCCGAAAACCCACCTTAAAAAATCAGTAGTGGGACCCATTTGCCACTTTGGGTGAATGAGTCCCCTCTGGTGGGACCCATTCACCAAGGGTGGTGAATGAGTCCCTTTTGAGGGAAAATTCAATTTTGAGCCAAAATTTAATTAATTCAACTTACATTTCTGGTGAATGTCGACCTCTTAGGTATAAATAGCGAGAAAATTAGGTGTTGTTGCTTATAAATACTCATTTTAAGTCATTTTACAGATCTTTTAGTCATTTCACAAAAGTAATTTCTAAAGTCAAGTCTTCTACAACAAGTTTCACTAGCAAAGTTGAAGTTTTAGGGAAGCAAACTAGGGTTTTTGTAGGTCTTGAAGCTCACTCTTTAGGTAAAGATTCAACATTGAAAAGGATTGATGATGGATGCCTATGGTGAATCATGGAGAAATCTAGGTTGAGGAGATGCAACTAGCCATCAAATCACACCTAAAGACTTGGTTTCAAAGTAATTTCATTTTCCATTTTTGATCTATCTTCAAATTAAGGGTTGCATTTCATCTACATTTCATTTGCATGTCATTTTATCTCCATTTTTGATGTGTTGTAAGATTTCTAAGGTTGAGATATTGCATCTTTCAAATCACATTTGTATTTCTTATTCTTACACAATAGAATAGGGTTTTTGACATACTTAAGATTTTCCTAGTCTTTAACAAATCTAAGGCTAGGGTTTTATGCAATTTTTTCTCCATTCAAGGTTTAATTACCCAATTAGGGGTTTGACAAAGGAAAACCCCCTATTAGACAAACAATTTTAAATTGTTTTGCAGGAATTTTCTAAGATCCCGACTCGGGTTTTCTTTAGAAAGTGTTGTACAGGTGTCAAGGTACACAACAAAGATTTGAAGTCATAGAAATTTGAAAGTGGATTGATTCTCCATGTATGGTGAATGAGTCCCCCCTGAGGTGCCATTTTCAGTTAGATGTAGATCCAGACACCTAGTTAGTAGAAAATAATTCATGTGTAGAAAAACCTTGACCTGGGACTAATTCGCCCAGGGTGGGGAATGAGTCCCAGTCCCTGGGTGAATTAGTCCCAGTCAACCCAAAATCAAGTTTTATTAGATTTCCAGACTATTTTTTAGTCTTCTTCAGCCTCTCAGGCACACATGTTCAGAGATTTAGCTTTCTATTCAGTTTAGTTTACATTTTCATTCATCATTTCAAGCTTTTTGCAAATGTCATTATGTTTTCAAACATTGCATTATTCTTAGTTTTTTCACTCATAATCTCTCAATTTCATAGTTTAATTATACTTAGATCATTCCATTTAGTCTAAATAACATCATACATTGCTTAATTTGATTGAACCTAACTAGACCTTTTGAGTAGGATTTATTTCTCTCCTTTTAGGTGAAACATCCTAAGAGCACAAGAGTAGCCTGTAAGTCCTACCCAAAAATATATAGTTCACTTTTAAAATTTGAGAATTGATGGAAGTTTATTTCCTTGGATTGTACAAGCTTGGGGATTGCATTGAAGTAGAAGAATAGGAGATATAAATCAAGAATTGTTTGAAATTAGAAATTGAATTAAAATCTCTTCTTTTTCTTTGTTTCTTGAATTTATTTGAAGTTTGAATGTCATGATTTCAATTAAGGTAATGTATGGATTCACTTTTTAGATTGATTTTTAAGCATTTCACAATTAGATTTAATTAGTTTTAGAAATGTTTGAAAATACCAATTTTTTTCCCTCACTATGGCAAAAAAAATTCAAAATATTTGAAATGTGAATTTTATTTGAAGTTTGAATGCCATGCTTACCCTTAAGATAGCACATGTGTCTTCCCTTTTAGATATAATTTCAAGAAAATATGTAGATTTAATTAATTTTAGAAAATTTTGAAAATATCAATTTTGTGTTCTCATAATGTTATTTCTTTTTCAAAATCCTCAAAATGTGAATTTTATTTTATAGAATGGTTGTAGTTCACATTAGAATGAAAAGGGTATTGTTTTGTTTTTAAATTTCAGCAACAAAAGAATTAGAAAATTAAGTTTTCATTAATGGAGTTTTAAAGAACTTTTATGGTTTATATGTCAAAAATAAATTAGAAAGTTTTAAGTTTAGAATTGAATTTGCATGAATTGGAATGGGGGAGTTCATGTCTCCTCAATGAATTTTTGAAGTTTTTTTCAAAATCATGTTCAATAACTTTTACCAATTTTGTGTAGTATTTTTCATGCCACACTCAAATTTGTGTTGAGCCATGAGGAACCTAGGATGTATGTATAGAGAGTAGTATGGGAGTGGCTATTAATGTTTTTTGGGGTCCAAATTGGCTTGAGGATATGACACATGCAATGATTTTCTTAATCAAGTGATAATTTAACTTTCATTGGGTAATACAAATTAATCAAATGCTAATGGAACAACACACTTGGTAGTGCTTATAAAGGCTCAGTGTGAGCATGAAGGACATGTTGCACTTATGGAGTTGATGGATCTTGTTGATTGGGTACCCTCACCTTAATTATGGGAGGTGAATCCAATCTCACTTATCTAGTACCATAGATTGCTACGATGACACTCCCTACCTCATCTCTAGGACCTCACCCTTGTTACCATTGGAATTTGTATTGGATGTGAGTACCCATCATTAGCCATCTTGTGTGTTTGGTTAAGTGATCCTTATATGTTGTTCATACACATTTTTTATG
Organism: Sequoia sempervirens; assembly: GCA_007258455.2. Lineage (NCBI taxonomy): Eukaryota > Viridiplantae > Streptophyta > Pinopsida > Cupressales > Cupressaceae > Sequoia > Sequoia sempervirens. The sequence goes on along the minus strand of VDFB02299194.1, from coordinate 16,047 downwards.
CATTATGGTTTCATGTGTGTAAGCCTTACCCCCATGTTTGGTGTGAGTGTACTTGTGGCCCTTTTGAATATCTCCTAGCATGGTTGGGTTGACCTAAGGTTACCACATGGTTGGGTGGTGAGGAACCACCATTAGGGATCAATGGATCCATTGGAGAGCTCATAAATTATGTTTAAGGAGGGAAAAAGGCTTCTTGTTTAACTACTTGGCTCTTGGCTATTAATTTATAAAATATATATTGTAGGAAATTTGATTCCTCCTATCAAATTATAATAAAATTTTGGAACCTCCTAAGTGGAAGGATTGCAAACCAACCATATAAGTGGCATCAATGATTATATTGATTTTACTATGTATCAATGTTGGTGTTGAACACACATGCTATTTTAGATGTGCTTTACCATTATTGTGATGATGGAACAAATAAAATAGAGAATATTTCAATTTTAGTTTTAAAATGAATATAATTCTAGATAACATTTAATTTTGATATATATTTAAATAATTGGCTTTGATTGTGTCTTTAAGTGTGTTTGGGGGTGAGAATACCACTCTATTGGGGCACCATTTTGGATTCTCCTAGTGGTTTTGGTGTGAATGAGAGGTGTTGGAAACCTTCTCCTTCATCCCTTGTATTTTTAGTCATGTTTTGGAGTCCCTTGTTGACTCCCCAACCCTTTTAACTTGTCTTATTCTTTTTATTGTGGGTTGGAGATTAGACACTAGTGTTCACCTTAGTCACTCCATCATTTTCATCATTTTAGAGTTCTTTATGTCTTTTAATCTCATTTGCAAAGTACTTTTGTTCTATCCTTGGTTTGGAGATGAAGAAACACTCTTCTATTAGCTATGTGGGTAAGACTATGACATGGAAACATGACATCAGTGCTACGATTGGACTACATCACATTTTTAGGAATACAACAAAATTAGAATGTTATCATAATATTAGGACCCTCATGAAGTGACACACTAGCGTTCTACTTGGGTGCTAGTGTCCTAGCACACTATAGTTGTTTGACACATTATCATCCCTTCATTCTTTGGACAATGAGTACTTCTAGGATTTTCTTAAGGAAATTTTGCATGCATGTAATATGTTTCCCTTGGTGGTGTGAGTGTTCCCATAACATTTTCTCTTGGGGGTTGGTTTGTCTAGTGTTTTAAGTCTTCCACTTGTGCCACTTCTCTTAAGGAAAATATGATTTGTCTTGTGTGTGAGTGAGTGGACCATTGTGCATTACTCAACACTCGATTGTTTCTTGTTGTGTGGGGTGACATTATAGTGTCATGTCTTATTTTATGTAAGTGGTGTTTCAAAAAAAGTGTGTTTCCTATTTAATGTCTTGTGGGTTCATGTCTAGACATTACAATTTAATCTTTAAAATTCTTCAACATAGTTGTTTATTGTTTCATATTTCTTAAGCTAAACCAACTGCTTGAAGTGGATCTTTGAATATTTTTTATCAATATCTAGCTAAATTATTCCAATGTGGAAACAAAGTTATGCCCTTGGGTGATTATATCATGATGCCACCTCTTGTGTGCTACTCTTTCCAATTGGAGGGTAGTAAAATTGATCACCCTTTTTTCATACACATGATTCAATGTGAAGTAGATGTGTGGCTTCTCTTACAAATATTTAGAAGAAAATTTATTGGATTCATTTCATATGTGAAGTGTACCCAAATGGTGTTGTATGTTTTTGCAAGGCCAATCTTGTTGAAATCTCATTCATCCTCTTGACCCATTTTTCATTCTTAGATTACAAAATTCCAAAAAAGTCATCTCAACACATATTATTTGTCTTAGTTTATTGTACTCATCATGATATACTATGACTTACATGACAATGGGGCTCTTCCTATTCTAAATGTTCCTCTTACCTATTTAAAAATGTTGTTTGAAAGGTCTTGGAAGGGGGTCGATTGAAGTCTGGTTATAAGTTGAAGAGTTTCCTTATCCTTGATTAGCATTATTTTGATTCATATTATGCAAGGTTTGTACTAACTTTTTTGTGAAATCTCTCATTATCCTTTGAGTTCCATTGTCAATTTTCTATGACTTTGAATAATTGTTTCATGCAAATAATTCACTTCATATGTAGGTATTCTCCTTTCTCTATCCCCATCAGCTTTTATTTCTTCAACTAGATCTTGTAACTGCTTACATTTCCTCACATTCCCCTTTATTGAGTTGCATCAAAATTTAGATCTAACCTTGTAAGCTAGCAAGATCAAAGCTTTGGTACCTCTAATGATTCTTTTTGTAAATATTCATAAAACCTCAAAGCTTTTTTTTGTGTATTTTCTAAATTGTCTAAATTGAAATAAATGAGGATGTAGAACAACACTATTGAACTTTAATAATAACCAGATATTATTATTATAGCCAAGATCTAAAATCTCATAAAGGCTGATGCAAAGTATAATAAAATCCTTTACATATAATAATCAACAAAATTACCAATATATGACTAATGATATTATGTTGCAATTCCAACTTACAAATGTTAGGATAGATATTATCTTACAAGGTTTTGTGGAATTGAAGATATATGATTATTATGCAAAAGAAAGTATGATATGTATGCCATGATACGTACCAAAGATGGTACGACAAAATTTAGGAAAGATACGATGCCCAAGATAAAGTACAACTTGACCTAAAACCTAACAACAACTCTCTATAATGAATATGACGACTCTCTATAATGATTATGAAGTGCTACAATGGTAAAAGAGGGAGATATGGTTGTACATAAAAGATGTATGATGCCTTTGTTGAATTTGTACGATCAAATAATACCTCCAATTTCGATAAAAAATTGTTGTTCCAAAACAAATGCAATATAAATTAAATTAAAACTTTCACAAAATTGAAACTTAACGTATGATCCTTACTTCAATTTGAAAATCTTGAATGCTCTTGAAATTCAAAATGAACTTTAGGGTATGTGCAGGATCATGATGGGCCAAAAAGTGGCGATATGATGGGTATTTGTAGGGTATGTGGCTGACGACTTTTTTTTAACCCAAAATTGATGAAATAAAAAGGGTTTTTAAAGGATATTCTCAGCTTTCCACCAATATAAATTATGCTTTATTTTGAATTTAATAAATAATTATTATTTATCTTCTATTTGAATTATGACTAAAGTCCTGATTAATAGGCTGATTGAAAAATATCTATAGCTTTCAAATGGTATCACATTTTTGCAATCCAAAACATGCATCACATTCTATGCTTCGAATACTATAGGATTAAAAAATGTAAAAATAAATTTCATGAAGTTTGACCAAGTTAAAGTGGTTAGACATACGAGTTTTTATATTTTTTAAAAGTTATAATAAAAAATTCATAATTAATTATTTAATTGGAAAAAAATTACAAAAAAAATATGCATCACATTCGGACATAAGTCCTCTACTTATGTCTAAAATATTATAAAAAAATATTATCATTTTATTGTGGTTAAGGTGGTCAGACAGACACCTATTTCTTTTTTTTCCCTGAAATTTAAGTATTGCTGCATTGAAATTTTAAATTTTCACCAAATAGATTTTTCTTTTTTTAAAATAAACCTAGTAGTTTAGAAACTACATTCAATTTTCTACAAACTTTGTTCTTACATTTTTTGAAATAATATAGATAACTTATTCAAATTTTTACATCAAGTTGCCTAACTCTGATTTTTCTGAATTTTTTGCCACTTAAGGGCCTATTTTTTCCATGATGATCCTACACATACCCTTCAATCTTTCAGCACAAAGGTAATCCTTGGATGAAATTACTTCAAATAGATGAGGGATTTTGTTCTCCAATTCAAAATGGAAATCAGAAGGTTTTTGTTCCCAAAATTCCTCATACCATAGATTTTGTTTTTGGGAAGTGACATAAACCAAGTGCTTAGTTTCTTCAGAAAAAGGATTTGATGACAAATAATAATGGATTATTTTTTTTTTTTATCAATTTTCCCTCCTTTTATAAAGTTCGTTTGGATCATCAGTTGGAATTTTTTCCCCTCTTAAATCCACTTTCAAAATATTTAAAAATATTTTTAAAATTAAAATAAGAATATTTAAATTGTTCTCTTTAAAAAAATTACGACTTAAAATATTATTATTAATCATTTATTTCATTTTATCCTTTAACCTATATAAAATAAAAAAATAAATTGAAAAGTCTGATAAATTTAATTTTGAAAAGAGAAGATGACATTCTTAACGCCTTAATGTGGATTTACAATATACGTCAATAAGCCAAATGCGTTAAATCTCAGACCAAGCAAGGTAAAGTGTACATTTTCCGGGTTTGGTCTTTTGGTATTGTTTATAGTTGCAAGTGAAATGATTTTGAGTTCAAGTGGCGCCATGTTAGCTTAAGTCTCTGCATTCAAGTTCATAGAGTTTAGCTTAGTGTTATTATTCACAGCCTGGAAGCACCCACAAAGATACAAACAAAATTTGAATTCTCAACTTATAAGAGTACCACAACATCTGAGATGACCTTGCATATATAATGAAAAGTTTAACCTCATTTATCTAAAACATAAAAACTAGCTATTTCCTTTCTATTGTAATATTGCCCAGAAGGCGAACCAGGAGGAAGAAGGGCTAGCATCATAGGACCCTCTGTACCTTCATCAGTTGACGGCTGTCCTGCATTGAAATTCAGTTCACTCTTTACATATCCTGGATGGACACAGTTCACATACATGTCAGGATTTTGATGTGCAAGTACCCGTGTGTAAGCACTCACAGCGGCCTTGGAAACATAGTAAGCTGAAAATTGAACGGGCCAGCCATTGCTCTTCAATAATCCTTCTTGAAAATCTTTCAGGAAACTTTCAAGAAATCTGTCTATTTTATCTCTGTTCAAATTGTCCAGGTCATTCAACTGCTGCCTCAAAGCTTCATTTGGGAGAAACTATAGAAAATGCAAACAGGGAATGTAAATTTAGTTAAGTGACAATCATTGACTTCACAATTTTAGTGGTTCACAGTAATTGAACACAAGGTCTTCTAAAAGAAATTGAATGCTACAATATTTTTAGATTCTTGTTTTGGGTTACACTACCACATCAATTATACCCTAAAATCTATGGTCACTTTGAAAGTTGCTCTAAAGATATAGTGGATTAATTTTATTTTGTTTTGTGGAGTTTGATCTCTGTGTGTTCAGACTCAGAGTCATCTCAAGATGAGATATATGAGTACTCAGTACATTAATGATATCTTTCCCCTTTGTCAGTTAAGTGAATCTACTCTTGCTCTGTGATTACTACTTAAGTCACATAAGAAAATATGTCAATGGTGTATTGACTACTCACAGAGGTTAGCATGAGATGATTCAAGATTCATATGGGCTAAATCTCACAATGCTTTTGGAACCTTCATACCTTAACACTATATAGTGAATGTCAAGTTAAAACCTCCTGGCTCCCCCCAACACCCCAACACATATATTTATGTCAAAACACATTAGAACAAGATATGGAACATCTTTTACATAGATCTATCAAAAGGTAAGGTCTTATGAAGGGGGCTTCCTAAAGAAATTCAGTGGGTATTGCTGAATTTATTAAGAATATTTTAAAGCTGGTGGCCCCATGAATTTAATAGTGCAGTTTAGCTTAAAAGTTTAAACTTCAAAATATAAGGAATGAACTGCAAGATTGTGAAAAAAATTAATAAAAAAAGATAATTTCTTCTTCCTTTCTTTTTTTCTGATGGGAATTTAAAATTTTAGATGATTGAAAAGTGACAAAAAATATTTCTAAGCTATAGGGGCAATTTCTAGCCCCTCCCCAGTTTCACCCACTCAAATCTCCAGTCCTAAAAGATAGGAACCACTATTTTCGAAAAAAAGATTTCAATTAATTCTGTATCATATTTTTTTTTTCATGGGATCACCTGTTCCATGAAAATAAATCCTGAAACCCCCCAAACTTTACTCTAAAATGGATATATACTAATATATAGACACAAATTCAGATGAATATAACTTGAATATTAATTCGAGGTGATTCAAGCGATTCTCTCCTGCAAATTGATTAAAAAAACCCACGAAATGTTGGGTAAATTAGACTTCCAGAAATAGACCATCACAAGAGTGGATATTTGAAGTCCCAAAAGCAGGACATCATATAACACAGATAGATTCAAAAGCATCTATGATGGGTTTGCTAAGGTAGAACTTATTTATAATGGGTTGTGAAGGTAAAGTTTGCTCACCTCGAGGATTCCAACACAAGAAGAAACATTCACAATTCGACCTCCAGCATCACCAACACGCTTCAAAAGAGGAAGAAGCGCTTCAGCCATTCATTTGGTACCATAATAGTTAATGTCAATGCAGTCCTTTACCATTTCATAGTTCTTAGAAATGCCTTCCACTGTTTTCCTAGACTTTCATAACATAGAACAGAAGGCTGAGTTAATAGAGTATGTAATATTGTTAACTCATCAATCAATGTACAGGGAGAAATTGTCTTACGAAGATCTGTCTTGGTATCTGCTTGGTTGGCCTTTAAGGTGTCATAATATATTGAAATCCCCAATATTCCTACATTATTAACCTGTGTTTACAAGATTTGTCGAATAAGATGAGATCAAAATTTGGTAGATGCATCGAACCTACAGATCCCCCGAACTTGTGGCGTTCAATGTACAACCCCAGGAAAAAGGAATTTACCATAACTAGATTGTGTCATGTTTTAACTTCAGTTATGCAAAAAAAATATAACAGAACACCATGAAAAATATTAAGATGAGCTCCAAAATTGGAAAATTTACAACACGTATTCAACAATGAAAATCTATGTCAATTTACTTTGATTAAACTACATATTCAATTTTTCTTTACACCTTCCCTTACTCATCCTGGTGTTTTGAGAGACAACTCTCTTGTTTAAGGTCGGGATCCTTGTTTCCTGCTTCTTCCTGGCACTGGTCAAAAGCTTTGCTGATGTTAGTTTGGTTTTCCAGTCTCACGTCTGATAAGACTTGTACTGCTTGTCTCTACTTTTTGTATTGAATACAGACCCGTTTAATCCAATCAAAACTACATATTCAATGTAACTTATAATTCTGCAAAACATGATCATCTTTCCTATAACATGGTATAACAGGGGAGGCTTAAGCACAGAGTTACCTGCTGTCCATGGTTTTCTTACTGTATCTCCTTTGTATGTCTGAATACAAATCTGGGGAGCTGTATTGATGAAATATAAGTGAAGATTGATGAGGATTATTTGAGACTAGTATAAAAGTCTAGCATGTGAACTTCCGGTATCGGGAAATTGTTTTAAGATCGACATGAGCATATGGACCAATGATTAAGTTGTGTCTTTATCTTTTCAGATATCCTGGCATTTATGCCAACATTTCACATGGTGTGTGGAGATTTTAAATGTGCAATAGTTATATAAGATCTGAAAGGTCGCCTTTGGACTTAATATTATTGTTACCCTTCAAATTACTGTATGCATTTTATAATATAATGTTATTAGTTGTAAATTTAAAGTTTGTAGTTGTAAGGTGGTTGTTGTAGGGATCTAAAAAGTTTAGAGTTTAGGCATCCATAATATGATATTAAAAAAAAAGAAAAAAAATCATAAGAATAAGATATATTTAAAAATTAATAATTAATTTGATCTTATATTACAAATGTATAATTATTAAATATTTTAAAAAGTATTTTATGACATCTCAATAATATATTAATGTGATGGTATAGGTTTAAGTGAAGTGAATTTGTCTAATAGACTGTTGCAAAAATTAGAGCCATTTAAAATTTTCATTTAAGATTTTGAAATGTGTAAAGCTAGAGTGCACAATTATTGGGTACTCTTTCTATCTTGAAAATAAATGGATGGTCGAAAGTCAATAGAGCTAATTGAATTATGTACTCTTCTATTAATGACAATTATTATATAAACAAAATGATGACAACTGAATTTCAATTAAAACAACAAAATAAAAAAAGGATGGCAACTAGCTTGGTGTGTTTAATTAAATTGGTTTGTAATTCCACTCAATATGCATAGTTGAGAATAAATATAAGTATTTTTTTCAAATTTATTTAGGCTAATCAATTAATTAAGAAATCATTGGTGACTAGTCTAGATAAAAAAAATGTAGTCTTGAAATTGTATCAAAATGTGAAAAAATAAAAAAAGAAAGATAAATGAACTTAGTTCTAGATATGACAAGTGGATGATTTGGTGTAGTGTGCATGCTTCGTGAAATTACTTTGATTTATATTATTGAACTTATGATTGATAGGCTCTAACAAATTGGATATTGACCATCACACTTTATTTTGGTTAAATCCTGCATTTGTAGCCTTGACCTCTACTCATACATCCTTAAACTTCTTTTTGTGGCCTCAAACTTGCTTTGTGGCCTTGAAATTTTCACTATGGGTCTTTAGATTTCTATTTGCCTTTGTAATCTAGAAATAGTGGTGCTTAAAATCACTATTGGAACTTTGCTATGTTAAGATAAGATGGGTGACCTTCTGGGAAGGCCCAATGCTTCACCTCTGTGAGCATCACCTAAATGCAATGAGTGCTAAGTGGACCACTCATTATCATGAGAGATGAGTTCTTATGAACAACTACTCATGAAACATGGGTCAATGAGTTTGATTCGTAAAACTACATGGTTGAATCCTGATAGCAATATCACAATATGCTAGGATAGTCAATTGATTTCTCACTTGTGCATAAAAACCCAAAACCAACATTTCAAAAATGTATCATGCATTAACATATCTATCATATAATATATGTCTCCCAAAGTCTCATCAAAATACACAAAATAATTTGAATAATCTAATAATGAATTTCACTATACAGTGTGCAAACCAAATTTATGTAACATAAAATTCCAATCAATCAAATTAAAATACATATTCAAAATTTACATGACACTAAAATTTCTATATTCACAACACATCATATAAACAACATTTTTTAAAGCGGGGTCGCCTCCTATTATACGTCACATCTTTTTATACTTCATTTTTATGTAATCAATAGTTTCTTTTTTGACCTGTTCCCTATATACACTTCATTTCACGTGATAATGTTCGTCAGATTTTTTTTCTTTTCTATTCTGGAAAGATGAATAATTTTGACATGGTTAAAGTCATTTTGGCTCAAGTGGAATAGAAATAAAGCTAAACAAGTTTAATGGGATATCATTGCTATATTTAGGCCATTATAAATGTAGGGGGAAAGGTCATAAATACGATAAATGGGTGAATAAAAGAATGAGAGCATTCTGGATATTGAAATCAAAATCCAGTTTCTAATAATTTTAGACGAATGTAGGTGATCCCACTATCAAGTGTGATAAAGTATCAATATAATAGTATTATAGTGAAGTATTAAGGTGTGAATCCAAGAATCAATTATTGTTGCGAGTAAATGAGATTTCAACAAACAAGTTCACATTGATAGTTGAACAAGTGGCAGGCTAGAGTTAAAATAGTTCATGTTGGATCTTTCAATTATTTTTTGTTGGTTTGTAGTGATTTTTTTGTGGTTAATATTCGTCAATTGATTAATAGTTGGAATTTGGGAACTCAAATTTGGTTAATAGTTCAAGTTGTAATGCGACTTGAATTGTCACATTTTTACAAAATTTTGTTTTAGTCTTATTTAAATCACCAAAGAATTTATTTTATTGAACTTTTTAACACAAAAATTTGCCACAATATTCAATACATGATTAGATTAGATTCACCTAAATTTTATGATTGATAGCATAAATTTATGTTAATTCGCCAATAGTATATCATATTTATTAGTTGCTTTAGGGTCATATTTCCAATCTTTAGTTTCTACCCTTGGTTTAAAATATAATCTAACGACCCTCGTTGTATTCTGCGAGGTAAAATATACCCACAATTTCTAATGCTAATGGGGTTTAAAATTTCTTTTGGATCATTGATCTCAATGGAGATCAATGATCCAAAAGCAATTTCGAGCCCCATGAGAATTATAGATTGCAGTGCAAATTTTACCTTGAAGAATATAGTGAGTGTTCTTAGGTTATATTTTAAATCAATGGTGGTGTACCACAAAAAAATGGATCATTGACATTTTCATGGTAATTTAGGTCTTTCTCTCATGGTGCTTGACCTATTTTGCTTTGATTTAATGTTGCAATGTAACTTCTGCATTCACATTAGGTCTTAAACTTTCAAATTATGATGTCTTGTGAAGGTGTTGTAACACATTTCTACACATTTCTAGACTCTTTTCATTAAAATTCACTTAAAAATCACCTTTTCATCACTTATCAAGTCCTATTCTAAAGTGTTGTCAAGTCTTGTAACAATATTTCATGCTTTTCTAGGCTTTTTTTCACTATTTATACCTTTCTTATGTTTTATTTGACCCCTTTATGCACTCATAAGACTTAATTAAGTGTATTTTTAAATGTAAACCCGACAAACAACATTAAATGTGACTTAATTCCCAACACCCACTTACAAGCCTAAGGTGGGACTCATTTACCATGGGTGGCGAATGAGTCCCTCTTGACTCCAAATTCAAAATAATTTAAAATTTCTTTCAGATTTTTATTTAAAAATACCTTATGTTAGCCTGTGATGAGGTATTATTGGGTTATTAGGGCATAAATGTGTATAAATAAGTGTTTTTACATCCATTTTAATCCCCATTCACTTGCATTCACTCATTTAACATCAATTAGAATTCAAGCACTTTGCGTCATTCAATCAAGCATTCATCAAGTATCTTGGAGCAACCATTGACATATCTTCAGATTCCTTCAACAAGGTTGTGGTGAGTTTAAGACATTTGCATGTTGTTTATTCATCATTCCTTGCTTATTTGATTTCATTTATTTATTAAGGGTTTGATTACCAAAGTGAGATTTGACCAAGGAAAATCCCTATACTCTAACCCTTAACCATTTTTCCCTTTTGCATGTGTGATTGCAGAGTTTTGTATGCAAATTTGTCAAACAAATAGGTGTTGAAAGGTGGTCAAGAATTCAACAAAGTGTTTCAAGTCAACTAAACTCTATTTCAAGTTTGGAGACAACCTACAGTCTGTTTTCTGCAGATTTGACTTCGTCAACCCGATAAGAAGACAAGTGCAGATATAGAGTTACAAATTTGACCTTTGATTTTAGATAATTTTGGAGGAGGACTGATTCACCATCAATGGAAAATGAGTCCCACATTAAGGGTAAAAAGGTGATTTTCTTAGATTCCACTTCCCAATAGTTAGAAAGTAGTTTCAGGTGTTTTTGTCAGTAGCAGGACTGATTCACCATCAGTGGTGAATGAGTCCCACTGGTGATTTACAATGATTTCTGCCAGATTTCAAAACATTTTAGATTCATCATCCAATTCCCAGGTGCACTCTATTTGACCTTGTTCAATTCTATTTGCATTAGTTTTCATCTCTATTTCATTTTTTGCATATCACATTGTGTTTTCAAACATTACATATTACATTAGTTTTGCATTAATAATCAGTCAATTACATTATTTAATTGCATTTAGTCTTAATTACATCATACAATCCTTTATTTGAGTGAATCACCACAATTTTAGTGTTCTATCTCTCTCCTTTTAAGTGAAAGATCCTAAGAGTGCAAGAGAAGTACATAGACACCACAAAATTGTTGGTTCATTTTAGTGAACCTGCATATTGAACACTTTATCTTTCTGATTTCAATTGCATCTTGCATCCTAGGTGCCCTTTGCATCAACATTCAATTAGGTTTTGTTTTGTTTTTGCATCCTAGGGTTTCTAAAATTGCATTAGTGAAAGACTCATATAGACTTCATTTTTGCATATCCAAATCATTAAAAAATTGAAAAATTTGCATCCGTAGTTTGCATATGAAAAGCATTAAAATCACTTTAATTTTTTTGAAAAATATAAAAAAATCTCATACCTGGACTTATTCGCCACCCTGGGTGAATCAGTCCACCTGCACATTTTAAACAACATTTTCAAGCATTTTCTGGGTATTTTCTGCATTGCAGTTTTCTATAGTTACTTTCTGTTATAATTTCTAGATTTTCTATTTTATCTTGTTTCTTGCATCTTAGTTTATTGTCATCATGGCTTTTTCTTTTAACAAGTTTTGGAATTCATTGAAATCCTTAGTAGACATGTCCAATTGTGCCTTTGGTTGTGATCCTAATGACCTTGAGTTCCTCATGCTCCTTCAACTCCAAATGAATTTCCTCCTCATGCTATTGACATCGTTGGAGAAGATGATTATAGCATGAAAAAGTTCTTCAATTCATTGGACTTGACAACCTTGAAGCCAATGTTGCCTTTTACCCATCCATGAAGTCACAAGATCTTCCTATTGTTTCACCTCTTGACATGTTTGGATACTTACATCTTGAAATCAATGAAGGACCTAAGTTCTCCTTAACATGTGGATCTAGTTCCTCTACACAACCACGTCCTCAACCATTTTATGATAAAAAAGTCACCAAAACACCAATCAATCTTGAAGAAACCTATGGAAAAGGATTTACAATCCTAAGCAAACAAGGATGTGATACAACAACCGAACATGATATTCACCAACTTTTAGAACAAATACCAATAGAAGAAAACACAATATGACTAGGATATCAAGATCCTCCTCATGCTGACAAGCCTCCTTTTGAAAATTGGAGACTTCGAGATGATGGTATAGTGATCTTTGATTCCCCTCCTGACTTGAACATTCTCCTTCCACGAGAACAACCATTACCTGATTCTAATGACAAGGATGCTAGGATCCCCATGGGTCCTCTTCTTCCCATTCATGAAAAGGGAGAATCTAGCAAACAAAAACCACCTTACAAATTGAAATAACTCAAGTTTCTTATCCATCCACCACATGAATGTGAAAAGAGACTTCAAATTCTTTTAAAAAAAGGCCTTATACTCTTACCACCTTCAAACAAGTTGGTCATCTATCCTAAAGACTCTAACATACCATATTGCAAATACCATCATCTTCTTGGACACCAAACTGAAGAATGTTGAACATTGAAGGACATACTGAACAAGTATCACTTCAGTGATACCAACTACTTTCCTATCATCCATTTAAACCAAATTCCTTTATCATGCCATAGTTGTAGAATTTTTCATTCTCACTATTGCATGATCCTTCCCATCACCTACCTTGGCTCAATCTTGGCTTACACTCAGTGGAGTCAAGAAGTTGTTAGCATTGTCCTTGTAATGCATTTTTCCTTTGTCTCTTAACTGTGTTATTCACCTTCCGCTTATACTACTTGAGATTGAGAACTCGGTTAATGGTTGACTTGAATTTGCATTACTAACCCCTTTTGCATTTTCCTTTTGGTGTGCTTGCATGTGCATATCGTGTTCCCCCATAATGTGTATTTGATGTTCTCTCCCTCTTTGTGCACTTCCTCTATTTGTACCTCTATTCTTCTATATGTCACACATTTCCTTTTTGTTTTGTGTTTTCCTTTTGGGGATGATGCAAAGCATAGAGACACCCTATGTCTCTTCCATGTCGACCCAAAAAGTCCTTTTACTTTTTCCTTTTTGTTTTGTGTTTTTACTTTTGTGGATAATGCAAAGCATTGAGATGCCCTATGTCTATTCTATGTTGACCCAATCGGTCCCTTTTTCCTTTTTAATTTGTCTTTTTCTTGTGTTTTTCCTTTTGGGGATGATGCAAGGCATCGAGACCGAAATGTCTCCATCATGTTGACCCAAAAGTTTTATCCTTTTCTCTTTCCTTTTTGTTTTCTTTTCTCTTGTGTTTTCCTTTTGGGGATGATGCAAAGTGTTGAGACCGCAATGTCTCTTCCATGTTGATCCAAAAAGGACTTTATTTTTCTTTTGTTTTTTCTCTCTTTATGTCATTCTTCCAGTTCTATGTGTTTTGGGGAATGCTGATAGTTTTGAGTCCTTTCATAAAAACATTGCAGCAACAAACATACTAACCCCAAATCCATAGATCCCTTATGCATTTGGTGTCTTCTATTATGGGGGGAAAGCCCCCTTTCTTTTGTTTTCTCTTTCACTTACATGAAACATCCTTACTTGCAAACATCTGAATTGGCATAGGGATTTGTGAGTTGGCTCTCATGTCTTGTTTTCTTTTTGCATTTTTCCCTTTGCTACTTTAAGCTTACAATTGCTCATAGAATGGTGTGTAGCAATTCCTTTAAAGTGAAGGGCATACATTGGCATTATTCATTTGCATTCTTGGTCCTTAGTGCAACCTTGTCTCTTGATAAAATGCATTTGTCACTTTGTGGATGACATTGGGTGTGATGTCCTTCATAAGTGTGATGTATCTTAGCATATTACATTCCTCTTAGTGGCCTGATGTGATGCACTGCATCCCCTAAGTTGTGAATATTCTATTCTTTGATTGGTCCTCTCTTGAATAAATTAGACACAATGTTCCCTAAGTGGTAGACCTTGCATGAACTTAACAAGACTCCTTTGAACATCTTTTACATAAATTACATTTTTCACATTTTACATTTTACATCTTTACCACCTTGCATAATGCAACTTACATTCCTGTGGTACCTTCCTCTTTGTTCATGAGTTCTAGGCATATGAAGCTTTGCTTGTTTCATGAAGCACAAACCAACATTTTCCTTTGTGGTGCCTTGTTAAATTTATCAGGAGGTATAACTTTGATATGGTTGAGTGGGAAGCCCATTCTGTGGCATGACTTTCCCCATAGCCACCTATGTGTTTGTGAGTGCATACCAACTATTGTATGTTTCTCACCTTTTGGGCCTTCTCACCTGGTGAACCACCATGAGTTCTATCACCCCAAAGTGAGTATACATTTTCTTTTTTAGAAAAACAACCTAGATCTGATTCACAACTAGCTGAACAAATGATCGAAGCTTGATCTGACTTTTTCTTTTCCTTCCTTCTTTCATTCTCTTTCATACACGTGTTCCTTTGTTCTTATGTTTAGTTTTCCATGGGATGTTCATCCTAGGGGCTTTATCATCCATCTTGATCGTTTTCATTCCATCTTGCAAGCATAAGTGCATTTGGATCCTTCACGATGTGCATGGCTACTTTAGTGTGAGATTGAAGCAAGTTCATCCTCTCACTAAAGTGGGGGCTAAATGTACCGTAGAAAAATGGATCATTGACATTTTCATGGTCATTTAGGTTTTTCTCTCATGATGCTTGACCTATTTTTCTTTGATTTAATGTTGCAATGTAACTTCTGCATTCACATTAGTTCCTAAACATTCAAATTATTATGTCTTGTGAAGGTGTTGTGTAGTGTTGTAACACATTTCTACACTTTTCTAAACTCTTTTCATTACAATTCACCTAACAATCACCTTTTCATCACTTGTCAAGTCCTATTCGAAAGTGCTGTCAAGTCTTGTAATAAGATTTCATACTTTTCTAGGCTTGTTTTCACTATTTACACCTTTAGATTATGCTTTATTTGACCCCTTTATGCATTCATAAGACTTAATTATGTGTATTTTTTAATGTAAACTTGAAAAACAACATTAAATGTGAATTGATCCCCGACACCCACTTACAAGCCTATGGTAGGACCCATTTGCCATGGGTGGCGAGTGAGTCCCTTTTGGCTCCAAATTCAAAATAATTTAAAATTTCTTTCAGGTTGTTATTGAAAAATACCCTATGTCAGCCTGTGATGAGGTATTATTGGGTTATTAGGGCATAAATGTGTATAAATAAGTGTTTTTACATCCATTTTAATCCCCATTCACTTGCATTCACTCATTCAACATCAATTAACATTCAAGCACTTTGCATCATTCAATCAAGCATTCATCAAGTATCTTAGAGTAGCCATTGACATATCTTCAGATTTCTTCAACAAGGTTGTGGTGAGTTTAGGACATTTGCATGTTGTTTATTCATCATTCCTTGCTTATTTCATTTCATTTCTTTATTAAGGGTTTGATTACCAAAGTGGGATTTGACCAAGGCAAACCCCTATACTCTAACACTTAACCATTTTTCCCCTTTTACATGTGTGTTTG